>SCHK01169507.1:517-10870 GCA_004124795.1 Poropuntius huangchuchieni | reverse complement strand
GTGTGTGTGTGTGTGTGTGTGTGTGTGTGTGATAACATTCTGGTAATGCTTCTGTGTGTGTTTTATTCATACACTTTTGTAGTATTTTATTTCCTCCGACTCCCCAACATCCAGATATAATGTTAATGAAATGAAAATTTTTTTTAATGACAATTTACCTGTCTCTAACAATTAAAATGAATAGCCTTCTTTTACTACGGTATATTTACACTCTCAATAATAAAGGTACAAAAGCTGTCACTGGAGCAGTACCTTTTCAAAAGGGTCCATTTTGGTACCTTAAAGGTACATATTGGTACTTAAAGTGTACATATTAAAACCGGTCACACTTTAGAATAGGTAACACTATTCACTATTAACTACGACTTTTCCCTCAATAAATTCTTAATTTGCTGCTTATTAATAGTTAGTAAGGTATTTGTTAAGTTTAGGTATTGGGTAGGATTAGGGATGTAGAGTAAGTTCATGTATAATAAGGCATTAATATATGCTTAATTAGCACTAATAAATGGCTAATGTTCCAGTAATATGCATGCTAATAAGCAACTACTTAATAGTGAATAGTGTTACCTAATCTAAAGTGTTACCTTAAAACCTAATAGGTACAAAAGTGTGCCTTTTGAAAAGGTACTTCCCCAGTGACGACTTTTGTACTTTTATTTCGGAGAGTGTATGTCTACGAGCTCTGATGATTGTGGTTGTTTTGTATTTGACAACTATTGATAAAAACATTTTTTGTGAAGTACTACCAAAGTAATTGGAAAAAAAAAATTGAACTCAACTCAAATATGTTGTTGATTTGGTAACTGATAAACTATAAACAGCAAAAGATGAATGTTTATGTTTTTGAGCCTGACGGCGAATGGAGTCGCCTGACCTGTTTATGACTTTCTGTGTGACGAGGGTCAACCAAACTGTAAGTAACAGACGCTGATAGTCAGTCTTTCAGATGATGAAGACAATACAGCTATATTTATGTGAAAATTTCTGTTTATGTTTGCATCTTTAACTCACACGACTGACTTAATTAGGCTTAAATTTCAGCATGCATTTCAAACAACTCACTTTTGACCACTGAGGTGTGAAGTAAACATCTCAAATGTGTTTGTGTGAGAGTATTTTGGAGTATGCATGTGTGAAAGTGGTAATAATGTAATATTCTTGTCAGCAGTTGTAGGATGCCCTGGTCTCACCTTGCTATCACCCAGCATGAAATCAGAGCAGAGTGAATACACATACGCAGGGAAAAAAATTAGTAAAAAATTCAGGACCGCGCTTTCTGTCATTTTTTGCTATGCAATTAGAGCTGTGCAGGTTAAAAAGTAGGTGCCGACATATGCATTGAATCTAGGTGTGTAGATTCATAACATACTACATAACCAGCAGCCAATGTCTGGAAAAGTTCCAGTGCAATAGATTCATGACGGCTGGTTGATTCCTTGAAAGCTTTATTACTTAGCTAGGGTCTTTTTGCTCAGAATGAGCAAGGAGCAAGCCTATCATGGTGCGGGGGTGTTAATAAGTGGAGAGAAGCTCTATTGCTGCACTCCTTGGCAGTAAATAACATCCTGATCGGTTTATCCTACGCAAAAGTCTGACCCAACGTACATTTAAATTGCTCCATAAGCACTGTTCACAGAGACATTTCCTCCAGCAGGCAATTGTTGTATCGTGCCCTGTGAGTAACGCTCTCTTTCTCTTGCCATCTCTCTCTCGTCGTCTTGGTACACGTTGTGCAGAATGGGCCGTTTGGCAGGCGTGCGAGGTTGGCCGGACCAGAGCGGCTCTCAGATGGTGTTTTTTGGACAAGTCCCTTGAGAGCAAAAGGGAGGACGCAAAAAATGGCCATTGTCCAGTGGTGTTTTGGACCTACAAGCCTCTCCTGGGTCTCAGTCAGCTTGTGCAATCACTCGCTGCCTGCTTCATGCCTCCTGAAGTGCAGGCCAATGAGATGTCTTTTGAGGATCGAGCTGGATCCTTGCGCTCAGACTGACACCTACCGAGTCAACATACAGATAATGTACAAATAGTTGTTGGAAGCCAGATTAGACGTGTCCTCATCTTTAGCCTCTTTTCACGCTCATCCATTTCAGTTTTTTTCCACTTGTTTTCTCTCCTCGATACCTTAAACCGTTGTTCCTTACCTTCTCCAACCCATTTTATTCTCTTTTCTTCACCTAAGTCGCCCATATTCTTCTTTTTTTTTTATTCTTTCCTTCTTTCCCCCTCTGCCGTTCGCCTCTTTGCATGTGTAGGCGTATTCTCAGCACAGCCTACCGAGTGTGTGAGTGCGCTACAAATCTCTCTTCTCGCTGCTCCATCCAGCGGAGAATAAAAGAGTCTTTTCATTTTTCAAAAATAAACTCCTTTGGACAGGAGAGGGAAGACGCACACCAAACAGGCTGTTAGATCGATCTGCCACCCCAGGGATGCTTTGATTTGGGAGGCTTAATCAATGCGTTTGTAAATGCATACATCATAAACCTTGACTTTTGCAAAGTTGCGCGTTGTGTGGAACTTGGAACACACGTACGCACACGCTTGTGCTTCGCTTTCTCTTGATCTTGTGTTTCTGTCAGTTAAACAAAGCTTACAGTGCCAAGGATTGCTGAAACTCTGCCTTGTGTTTTTGGTCATGAAAAATAGATTTGAAAATAATGCAGGGGATGGCAACGGAGAACCCACAACTTTTCGCGACCTTTTGTTTTACTATTGTAATGTCTGTTTTACTTTTTTTTTTTATTTTTTTTTTATTTATTTTTTTTTTAATGAACAGGCAGGGAATTTTAGCCTGTGTTTGTACTTTTTACTGGAAATGTTGCACTATGTATGTGGTAAATATGATGTCCGTGATTTTGTAAGACTTGTTCTGGGATCAGCTTCTTTTATTGGTTTTAGAACAACTGTTATTGTCAAGGAAACATTCTTCTTACTCTAATCTATTCCTAACGTCAGCCCTTGCATTCATTAGTTCTTTAGCTTGTATTAGCATTGCTGTTCTTTGTGGACTTTAAGTACCAATACCAGAGTTACACTGATACAAGTGGGTTTTAGAGTGCAGTCTACACAATAATGAATTCTCTTACTTGTCCAACAAAGATGATGCAAATTGGGCATTACTACTAAGGATTTTCTCTTTCATATAATCTTTCCACCTTGTGATGTTTATGTTCGTTTTCGGTCTTTGTCGGCCTTCTGCTGTGTTTCCACTGTCTTATTTCTACGCTACACTTTGCTACTAGCTCCTACAGAGACAGCAGCCAATGAGTGTAAGGATTCTTTCAGACACTTTGTGAAACACAGCAGGTGACGACATTTCAGCATGGCAAAATACATTGAGAGGGTTGACAGTTAAAACATTCTGCATACACTCCCAGAAAAAATTGCACAAAGGCTGTCACTAATGCAGTACCCTTTAAAAAGGAACTAATATGTCCCATTTAGGTGTTAACATGCACACTTTAAGTACTAATATGTACACTTTGGGTACTAACATGCACCCTTTGGGGTAAATAAAGTACAAATATGTAAGAATTTTGAATAGTGCCCTAGTTGACAGCTTTTGTACCTTCATGTACACATATACACAGTTTAGATGACGATAATGAGAAATGATAGATGGATAATGTTGTTGAATCTTCACTTTAAGTCCTAAGCCTAATCTGAAACTATCTATCTGTCTTGAAATAAACCTCGGTTGATTCTGGACGAATGCTGATCCAGAATCCATGTCCTTCACAAACATTGTATTTTTGTACCTAACAAAAATGTTGTGTGTGTCATTGCGCTTTGACTTGAGTAGGTTTTCAGAGTAGTCACTATTATGCTAATGAGTTGTTTTACATATCTACTGTGTAGTTTGCTTTTCACTTTGAGTTAGCCCTAGTTTTTGTTAAAAGCTTCTCATTATGACCAATTGGAAGAGACAGAATTCAGTGTCCAATTTAATTCTGCCAGTAAGAGCTGAACAGTATGATATTACGTATCCTCCCAACCCTTTATTCCAGGTAAGTTAGTTGTGCAGTAGAGGGTAACATAAAACAACCAGGCTGTATGTAATCAGAATTGTTGACTGGCAAGGGTTTCAAACCCATTGCGTACACCATAGTGCATGAAAGCTGAGCATCTGCGCATTATTGTGTTTTGCTCATCAGTACAATCGTCTGGAGTAGTAACAGTTTGTTAGTGAGTCACATGCATGCTGCTCGTCTAGGCTTTGAGATCTGTTTTTACATAACCACAAGTGTACCTATTTTTCTTATTTTTGTTAATTATTGGCTTTGGGAAAAGATGATGATAATGAAATAGTGCAAAAGAATTAATCATTTTATTTTATAAAAGGTGCAAAACCTAAAACAAAGACCATTGGAGAAGCGCTTATTACTCTCAGTGCGCCTACTTAAAATATTCTTCCATTTTGTGTGGTGTAACGAAGCATGTGTGACACAAATGCTGAGCTCAGCGAGTCTGTCTTTGAAAAGAGAGAGTTCTCTGTAAGAGGTTGGGGGACAGAGGGAGGGTGCAAGAGTGTGAGGGGAAGGGGCGCGAATAAAACAGTCAGCAAGGACAAGATGATGTGTGAAAACTTTAGCACAGGGACAACGAACAAGTAGTTGTCAGGGGTTTCAAAAGCTTATTTTTCTGTGCCAGTGCTGTAATTTAATTTAAAAAACATCCCTTTGTGAATTGCATTTTTTTTTTTTTTCATTCTGCATGGCTTTATATTATACTATATTATATTATTGTTTAATTTTTTTTAAGTGTCTTAAGACCCATTCCAGTGCAATCTGTCCAACATGTCTGGTTTCAGTTTTATGCAGCTTTGTCAGTTCAGGTTCACCTCAAATGCACTGTTTCATGAAAATTTGGAAAGTGCAAAGTTGTCTCAGCCCCTCAAGGGAAGATCTAACACGAGTAGATATCATAGCAGGGTACGTCAGCATGCGTCGAGAGCCGAAACGGGCACTTACACACACTACTTTAACATGCCTGTGATCAAATTGTCACCGAGGGAGATTTATGAGTGCAATCCTCTCTACTTACAGACTCCAGATCTCACGCATTAGTGCATGAATCTGATGATTAGTGAGTTAGTTCCCTCAGTTGATCCATCTAATGAAACAGTCATTCAGTCTTAATGGCAGATCACTGTCCAAAGAGACTGCTCTATTCCCTCAATGGGCCCTATTTTTAGCATGAGTGCCCTTTTATGCCAGCGCAAGCTGCTAATGGAACTTCACCTCCATTTAGGGTGAGAAAACCCTTTGGTTGTTCGCCGTGACCTTCTCCGGTTGCCCTTTCAACTTTTCCGGGTGCACCTTTAAGAGCTCTTTCACAGTTCTTACACAGGAGGTGTGAAATATATAAAGGCGGTCAATGAGGAATATAGCTAACTGTGTGCAAAGTACGTTATAGCGCAGACTACTGCCAAGTTAGTCCCTGAGGAACTAGTGATCATTCTGACACCGTGAAGGCATTTCCCCTAACCAATCACTTAAAATCTATTCATGTGTCTTTCTGCGGCAAATTCACTCCAAAGGTAGGTTCTAGGAGAGAAGTTAATAAATTTTCTTGTGCAATGTGAACTTATGAATAACACATGCAGATCTCATTCTGATTTATTGGCTTCTGAGGCTCAGGCTGGTGAAAAGGAGAGGTGTGCAAGAACAGATTACATATATTTGGGTGGTCATAAATTATGTTAGATTTGCATCCCTTTGAAACTTTAGTAGCTCTTTATTTTGTAGAATTTCTGCTTTGAGATGTTAAGGTGTCCAAACTGTGCAGAGTGTCATCAATCAAAACTTCATCAGTCATAAGGAATATATTGGACAGTGCTCCAAGGAATCCAGCTGTCTTCAGTTGCATCAGCGGTTGTTTTTTGCGCACCGTCTAGAGCTCTGCTCGCAAAAATGCACAGCATGCTTTTTAGCAATGAGTCAGACGAGTAAATGAATGGGCCAGCGAATTGCAGTCAGAAAGTTCTTGGAAGTGAGTGACATACACAAAGGAGGAGGTACTTGGATGAAAGTATATAATCTCAAAAGGTATGTGCTGTCATCATCAAAACAATAAAGCACTGCATATGTAGCAATACATGGCAAGAACAAATACAGTATGATTCCAGCTAAAAAAAAGTTTTTAAAGTTTGTTGTCGTAAGGAAAACTTTTTAAATTCCACAGTTTTCCACAACACCAAATTCATGCCCAATGAAACTTGATTTGACTCATTTTTTGTATAAGATCTTTTGCCTCCCTGTTTTATCAAAATATAATATGGGATTTGGTGTCCAGATTCTACTTCGTTCTTGATTTACTTTTTTTTTTTTAATCGATGCATCCAATGATTTCTTACAATACAACTTTTTTTGGTGTGTGTGTGTGTGTTGTTGGACACATTCCATAATTTATGCCAGTCTTTGAAAGTGGTCTTACATACAGTACATAAGCACCATATAATTAAATATGGAATATATAATATAAGCAGTAGGTTTGAGTTGCTGGTGTGTAAAGAACACATAAGTTTAATTGTGTACTAGTCACAAATATGCATGTCTTATTCTGGTCATCTCATGATTAGATCAAGGTCTCGATGTAAACTCTTGGTTAGACATAAAAGCTCTGAATGGTACCGTGGGAGCACATGCACGAAGTAATTTGCTCAGAGCGACGATAGACCGCTTCCCATCAGATTAGGTAGAGATTAGCATCGCAGTGCGATTGGATTTGCAGATTAGTGGCATGGCAATGGCAGATTCTGTTTTAATCCGGGCAGAATAGTCTGATAACATTAATACCCTGTCGGAAAGCAGCTTATGTTGTAATAGCTGATATAAACATTACATTTCATTGGCCTGATCCATTAACAAAAGCACAGTGCCACAGATGTTATGATGACTAGAATGCAGAGAACAGAACAGTACAGATTTTTCCGCCTTTGTTTTTTATAATGCTAGTGTGATGCATATTGTCCCTTGAGCAACACTAAAGTAAATCTATTTATCTGTCGGTCTGTTGATCTATCAGTGATATACTTGGAGCTTTGGGGGTTTTAATAATTGTTTTATTTTGTTGGCACATTTTCTTTAGTCTAGACATCTGCTATCTGATCGTCTAATTACCTCCTATGTAGAGTTACCGCAGAGCCAGACTTATGCTCTAGATTCCAAGTCTTCTGAAGCCTTATGATAGCTTTGTGTGATGAAAGCACACATTTCAGTTGGATTTCACTGGGAATCTTCATCGGCCCTTGTTCCTTTTAAGAGAATTATGAGAGAAGTAGCAACATCCGCTTTGCGAATGTAGTCAGAGCTTTTCGAAAGAATTGATTAATCAATTTTACTGAACCAGTTTGGATGATTCATTTATGAATTAGTCCGGTCTGGTACTTTTGTTCAACTCACTGAATCAATGAGCTGGTCACAGAGGTTAACTGCTCACTGAGAGGGAAAAGTTCTCTGTGAATTAGTTCTCTGCTCCTCATGCAACGGTCTGCAGTTGAGTTGCTTATTGCTTAATTGAACTTGAGGACTCCTAGTGCTTAAGCATACAACGGTTCAAAGTTTCAACCTTGCCATCGTTAACCACTCGATTACACCCTTGAGTGTAACACTCAAACTGTTTTTAATTATGTAATGCTGAGAATGAACCTTTTTTTTGCCTCATCACGGTGATTTGGTGACCCTGCACTTGTATGACATATGGTTATGACTGTTTATGTTTGAGATCTGCGTGTTTGCGTGAGTGAAGAGGATGAGACGAGATGAGCTCAAGAGCCCTAACCTCTCGCAGTCTGCCTCAGGGAACATCAGTCTGTTTCAGCATACTACAGAGGCAACAGTTTTCAGTGTTTGTGTGTATGTGAGAGAGTTTGAGTATGCTTATGTTTTTTTTTTTTTTTTTTTTTCATCCCTCTACAACTGAGGAGCTCTTTAGGAAAGCTGCATTATAAGCAGAAAACAGACTAGCTGAAGATCTTCAGTTGGCTAAACACTATGATATGTGTCTCACAGGCCACATCAAAACAAACCAACACATACAAAACCACTACTGTCTACAAGCACATCTCTTTCCCCACACACAAACTAACAGGTTCCATTAGTTGCGTGCATTTTCACACATTGTATTGAAACACAACATGATGATTCTATAATTTGAGGAAGCTATTTTTTCATGCCAGTGTTTTCAAAATCTTTTTAGTCTACAATTCACACATTTTCCTGTAAGTCATGTTAAACATAACCCAATGCAATCTTAAAGGGTGAGGTTAAATATACAGTGACCCTAAGAAGTATATAGTCAATTTAGTCAAACTTACAAATGTATGAAGGTCATTGCACAAGGTAACACAATATCAAACCAAATGGCATCTGCAAAACTAAGTCTAGAGAGCAAATATATGAATCAAATAAATTCAGCCTTGGTGTGCATAAAAGACTTCTTTCAAAGAAAAAAAAAATCTTGCTAATCGCATTTTTTTGGGTTCTAAACTATATTTGACAACTAAACATTTTGTTGTAAATGACTGCCGCTTGGTTTGTTATTTTGCTGTCTAACACAATGACATTCATAAATTTTTAAGTAAGATTTAAGTGTCCTTTCTGGGGCCACTGTTTGTTTTTTCTTGAAGTCAACCTGTCACTTTCAGGTGTCATCAAAGGGTCACATCGTGTGTGGTGAACCATAGTGCTTACCTTGCATTGACCTAGATCTCTTTTAGAAAGCCTACACATTTGGTTGATTGATTGATGATTCCTTCTCCTTACACTCTAAGGCCACTTTTTGCATTGTGTTATTTCGCTCTGAATGGTGCATTTTCATGATTAACGTCTGCAATATTTCATGAGCACTGGCAGCAGATGTTTACAACAGTGGCGGCTGGTTTTAGCATACATCCCGGTATGATTTATCCCAGTGTAACAAAAGGAAAAGTATTAAAACATTTTAAATAAAGATAATTGTTTTACCAACTTAAAGACTGAGGATGACTGAGAACTATATTTTCTGCAAGCTTTTTTTTTAAGATCAATTAATACAATTTTAACTTTTCATAATTCCAGTGCAGTGCAGCTGAGGAAAAAAATAAATGTTATATTTGTTTAGAGGATTTTTAATACATGTATAATTAACTACAAGTTAAGCTGCAATACTAAACCTATACTGCCTTAACCTGACTGTATAGAAATATATAACAAACTCTTCTATATCTTGAATGGCCTAAAGTTGAGTAAATTTTTAGCAAATTTAGATTTTTGGGTGAACTATTCCTTTAAGATGCACAGAATGACATTTGCATCTGACTATTAGAGTGTCATTTTCACAAATGCATTTGTTCCAGTTGCACACCTTATTGGAGTCACCCATTTTCAAGTGACTAGCTGTGGTTTCTTTTTCTAAAAATGTTTACGTCAAACAAATGAATCAAAATCAGATTTCAAACTGGAGCCGTTTCTAAAGTCTGACTAGGTGATTGAAAGCTATCCAAGATTTCCAGCCAGCTGGACATCAGAGGACAGTCAAACAGAGGGATTGTTGATATTCAGATGAGGGGATGACATCATGATTGAGTGAGTCTTCTTCGGCCCATTTATTTGATGATCCAGTAAGTATAGGACCTAAGGTCATGTTATGTATAGGCTATAAAAGCAACATTTAGGAATGGTATTAATGAACCGCAGGTTATCTTTGGCCTCGTTCCATGTATTAAGTGCTTTATAGGTCAGATTAAATAAGGCAGCAGACCGCATATGGCGGCTGACGTGAGAATCCTAATTTGTTGGCACATAGTTTTTAAATGGTAACGAGAAAGGACAGTCTAAATGCTTTAAAGGAAATGCCATCTACCCAATAACTGAAGCATGGGTGTTTTTTATTGCATTCTATATTTAGCTTGAGTACAGACACATTTTTGATTCTCTTTTTGTTGAAATGGTGAGAGAGAACAGGGTTAGGATATGGAATTCAAGCCTGATTTGAACCAATCTCTCCCATGTGAGCACCATAGCATGTGTTATGTGCATACTGTTAAGCCATGACTCCAAAAGGGTCATTTTTATCATCAACAGCCTCTTCTTACGGCCATTTAGTCAGATGTATCCCAGCTGAAATGTACACCTGCCCTTTATAGGTCTCTGTGGATCCACAATGGCACGATTATGTAGAAAATGGAGAGCATGTTCATCTTTTATCAGCCGTCAAATTATCAAAAGATCAGTAACACAGCAGGTCAAGGACAGGTATGTGTGTAAGAGGATAAAATAGTGAAGCAGTTCGATAATGTTGCTTGCTAAGTAGTTGGGGGTCAGGTAATGTTGATCCACAACCACATTTTTCTTGATGTCGCCTGCTGAGTTG
>SCHK01169386.1:0-10824 GCA_004124795.1 Poropuntius huangchuchieni | reverse complement strand
ATGAGCCTATTTCCAAAAAAAGTGGAGTGTTCCTTTTAAGTCTTTTAATCATTCTAATTCTGTGAGAATAGTGAGGTTCACACCGCAGCTATGACAATTACAACCCAGAGGAGCAGCATCTTTAAAATTACATTAAGAACTTTTTTTTCCCCAGTTGAATGATTAAAAACATTGACAGTCAATAAGAATTTAGGTATCATTTAGTTATTGTTATGGTTGTAAATGTGCTTAAGAAAGAACACACTCTATACTGTTTAAAGTCAGGTTTAATGTTAAAATCAATGTTATCTACCAATATGATGATTAAACAATGGCAGTTTTCATTCTTGTTGATATATAAGCTGACCACTAGTTGGAACCAGAGCTGATGCTGAATGTAGACCCCATTAACTTTTGTGGAGAAACAGATGGACCGCTGTCCACAAATGACTGAAATATAATGCATGTCCCAAAGTTCATTATTCAGTGGGATCCAACAGTCAAGAACTATATCCGAAGCATATTTACAGCTAATTCAATTCCATGTTATGCCTATGTCCATTTGTAAAGTTGCTGTCATGTTTTGCAGTCCCAGGCAGAAAGGAGCAGGGTATCTCGACAGATCTCCCTCACTCCAGACACCTATTCCTCCATCAGCACTCAGAAATACTTGACTAAGGTAAGTCAGACCACTCTGGCTCACCCACACAAGCACAAACTCCTACACACTCAGTTTATCAAAGCACATTTGCTTCTTCGTGACTGATTATGCAATTCTGTCATTGCTAATGGTGGATCTGATCAGTGAAATCTTCTGGATTTTAAATTTGCGAAGCTGCCTTTGTTCTTCCAGTCCTTCCAGCTGAAGTGTGATTTGCAGTGGCAGTCTGCTCTGTATTCTCTGGGTGATGATGGGATTTTTATTTTCTTCTCTTTCCCTTGACCTGTTTCCCTGCGGCTCTCTGTTTCTTGGGTTCAGCCTCACAGTCACACTTCCTCCTTGTCCTCCATTGACCTAATAAGTGCCTCCGATGACGTGCACAGGTTCAGTGCTCAGGTAGAGATATGACACTACACTAGTGTGGATGAACTGCAGGCATATGATTGTTGTGAACTTGAATAAATGTTTGTAATACGTTATTACATTTATTGCTTGTATGCTTTTAGTATATAACACTTTGTACACTTGTTTTGTTCACAGGTTGAGGAGATGGTGCAAAGCCACATGACTTATTCTTTACAGGATGTGGGTGGAGATGCTAACTGGCAGCTGGTTGTTGAAGAAGGGGATATGAAGGTGAGATGATAAAGGCAGTAGAGTTTTTTATTTTTATTTATTTATTTATTTGGACACTTTGTTTCTATGGAAGCTGGTTTCCATGTTAGAGTAAAAAAAATAAATAAATAAATAACTGAGACTTTATATCTTATAATTTGTGTTTTTTCCCTGTAGGTATATATCTTTGTCTGTGTTTAACTATATACATTACCATACAAACATTTGGGCTTGGTTAGGTTTTTTTTTTTTTTTTAATGAAAACATTTTTAAAGAAGTCTCTAATGCTCACTAAGGCTGCAATTTATGTATTGAAAAATACTTTAAAAACTGTAACATTGTGAAATTTATGTAATGAATTTTATTTATAACTGTAATGGCAAAGCTTAATTTTAAGCACCCATTATTCTATTCTTCCTGTGTCACATGAGCCTTCACAAATATTTTGTTACATTTTGAATATATGTAACTATCTATAATAAAGAAAAATATTTTATTATTGTATTTTTGGATTTAATTATTGTATCTTTATTGTAAAAAAAACAAAAAAAAAAAACTGACCAGAAGTGTGTGGGTGGGTAGTTTCTGGTTCAGTCACAAAACAGAAGAATATGCAAAAGAACCAGTCTAAATCTTCCTCAGGTTAGAGTTTGGGATATTTGCATTTTTCACTAAACTATCCCTTTTAACCCTTTATTGTTCTCTTTTCTACTAGAGGTTGCTGTCATTCAGGCCATCGTTTGGTCCATTTCCAGGTCTGTTATTATTAATGCTCAGAAATGAATATGTTAAAACTATTTTTTTGCAGGTGTACAGGAGAGAGGTGGAGGAGAACGGCATCGTTCTGGATCCTCTCAAAGCTACTCACGCTGTCAGAGGGGTCACAGGTCACGAGGTCTGCCACTACTTTTGGGATACAGCTTTTCGGAACGACTGGGAGAGTATGTTCACTTCAGTGCATCATTTTGCCTTTTTTATCTTCTAATCTTATATTGTGAGAATGAGAATGTAGGTTTAGAAATAGGAATCTCAATAAAATGCTGTTTCTTAATTACATTTCAAAATATACAAAAACGCTCGCCTTATATTTTTTTTTACAGCAACTGTTGAAAGCTTTCAAGTGGTTGAGACACTATCGGATAAAGCAGTCATCATTCATCAGACTCATAAGGTATAACACTTCTACTATAACATATTCACTTTTGCATCATGGGTGATCATTAGATTTCAGTTTTGTTTTTTCTGTTACAGAGGGTGTGGCCTGCTTCCCAGAGAGATGTGCTTTATGTATCAGTTATCCGTAAAATTCTCTCCACTAATGAGAATGATCCAGACACCTGGCTGGTGTGCAACTTCTCAGTGGATCATGACAGCTATGCAGTAAGTACCAGGACTACAGATTTATCCTTTTTCGTGCAGTTTGATATCATTGACACATATTATTCAACATTAGCAGTATACAGTAAGCTGTACATCAGAAACTGACTTTTTCCAAAACCATGTTTTCTCCAGCCCTCTGCTAGATGCATTCGTGCCAAAATCAATGTAGCCATGATCTGTCAAACTCTAATCAGCCCACCAGAGGGAGACAAAGAGATCACCAGAGACAACATCCTCTGTAAAATCACATATGTAGCCAATGGTAAGTTTTAGGGGTTTTTGGTCCTTTTAATTAAGGTTTGAAACCAAAAGAATTAAAACTAAAGGTCAGAAAAGGGTCATAAAATTACGTTTGGTTTGGGCTCAATTAGATTTGTTTTTCCAATACTTTTATTCAGCAAGGAGGAATTTTATTGATCAAAATTACAGTAAAGATTTACACATTTTTAATCTTACAAAAGATTTCTTGTTTAAATAAATGCTGTATCTCTGAACTTATTATTCATCAACAAATCCTGAAAAAAAAAAAAATGATAGTAATTAGACATGTTTCTTGAGCATCAAATCAGCATATTAGAATGATTTTTGAAAAATCATGTGACACTGAAGACTGGAATAATGACTGCTGAAAATTCAGCTTTGCCATCACAAGAACAGATTACATTTAAAATATATTAAAATAGAAAACAATTAATTTAAATTGTAGTAATATTTCACTGAAGAAGATTTTGTAACAGTAATATTACTGTAATATTACGTTTTGCCAGTCGCAAATTTTTAAACAGTAGTATATCTTTTTTTTTTTTTAAATATATTTTAGCAATATTTCACATTTAAACATTTCAGAATTTTCAGTGACCACAAAAGTTAGATTAGTTAATACTTGTAAAAGTTAGTTAGTACTTGACCATAAAAATGAATTCCCCCATGAATTATCATGTTGTCCTGAAGAGGTAAACATAGCAACAGTCTGGCACTGGAACATTTTTTGTTAGCATCAGTCAGTAGGTACATTGACAAAGCATGACTCTCATTATTTTATTATAAAATGTTATATTTTCAGTTTCCTGTTATATATTTTGGGGTCAACTGTAAAAAACATATATTTGCACACTGAGTACATCACAGTTTAGATTGCAATCTTTATTTATTATATACTTGATATAAAATATATCACATTAACGCTGTGTTCATGTAATCCTAAAGTAAATCCTGGTGGTTGGGCCCCTGCATCGGTCTTACGAGCCGTAGCCAAGAGAGAATACCCCAAATTCCTCAAACGCTTCACCTCGTATGTTCAAGAGAAGACCAGCGGTGAGGCTGTTCTCTTTTGAGCAACACCAGGTAAGTTCACACTTTAAAAAAACAGGACCGTTTCTACCTAAAAAAAAAAAATTCAATTGCACGTTTATTCAAAATCTGTTTTTCTTTTCTTTTTCCAGGTTGTTCAATTTACATTTCCAGTTTGCTTTCTGACTCTAATAAAGAGACGCCTTATTCACAAAGTCACAACAAAGAGCTGCTCTGCCCAAGTGCTCTTGACACTCTTCAGAAACCTTTTCAAACCGTATCCATACAGACTGAACAACAGCGGTACACCAACACCAAAAATGGTACAAAGTCTGTAAAAGCACCTTTGAAAAGTACAAACACACTAGAAAAACCAACACAGCCTGTTCATCTTTAAAAGGCCTTACTTGTTTTTCCTCGAAATGAGCTGCGGCTCTGGTTTTGTTAAAGTGTTTTACATTTTTGTAAATATTTGATCATAGTTTGAGGTCTGACTATGGTCTTGATGATATATATATATACTGTAAAATTGATGCCTTGATCTAATCCCAGCATTATCTCAGCTGTACGTGAGCTTTTTCACTGGCCTTGTCCAATAGCCATTTCTTTTAGGAAGACCTTTTCTAGCCCCAGTGATCAAGATGACATCAAACTTAAGTCTTAAAATCTTTTGTACAGTTAGTATCTAAATGTTTAAGATTATTTACATGTGAAGGCATTACCCATTTTGATTCTTGTGATTCACAAATGTGGCTTTAGGCAAAGTGTACATTTATTGGTTGTTTAAGACAATAATCAAAGTATAGGGTGTTTTGGTAGGCCTGTGAAAAGTTTGTAGTGACTTAATAGACCATAATTGCCTTTTTTTTTCTTTTGTATTTTATTTTTCTTTTTTCTTGTTTTTAAGTTTGTTTTGTTTTAATTTCCAGAAGTTTCAAAAGTAATAATTTCTGCAGATAGGTGGCCCTTTATTGCACACATGCCTTTTTGGGCCCTATAACAGCAGTTTAAACAATGTCATTCCACTTTCTGGTTCATCACTACCTATTGGGCCTCCATCTGCAAAATCTATGTAGAATTACTGCAGTTGTGCCAACTATGCTTATGAAAGAGAGGGAATTGCAATGGCATTTCACCGATTAATGTTAATTTCTGTAGTCTAATTCACTATATGGAGGAGTTAATGAATCAAGGACATTTTTAACTATCACTAGTCTTAAAGGGATAGTTCATCCAAAAATTTCATGTAAAGTTGTTCCAAACCTGAATGACTGACTTTCATCGGTGGTACAAAAAATAAAACTATTTTGAGATGTTTTTCTCCATACAGTGGCCATCAACTGTAAACAAATTCTGCTTTGTTACCAACATTCTTCAAAATGTTTTTGGGTTCTTTTGAAAGTCATTCTGGTTTGGAACAACGCAAGTAAATGATTTGTATTTTTAAGTGAACTATACCTTTAAAAAGGCTTTGATGTCATGATTTCTTAGATGATCCATCATAATATGTTGAATTTGTGTTTTCTGTAACATTGTTTGCACTAAACAATCAGATTTTTTTTTTAATCCCACCATAGTCTTTCCATATTAATACTTGAGTTCAGAATGCCTGATTTGAAGTGAAGTTATTGCAATCACTTGCCTGCCACTACAAATTTGCTGCTGCAGTTCTGCTTCAAGCACTTTTATATTTTGTTATAGTGTGAAACACTTTGTTCATGACAGCAAGAACAAGAAACTTTATGAAATTTGATTTTATTTTGAGATTGATCTACAAATGTTGTATGCATTTTGAAAAAAACAAAAAACATTGTAAATGACTTCTTTCTACATGTATCACCAACTTATTAATGAAACCAAATTTTATGAAACAAAAGCAAAACTTTCACTTTGTCTTTTTATGTTCTTGGCTATAGTTTGTTAATCTCACTTAAGTATGGTTTTCTGTGTTGTTGAGGTTCATACAAGAAGAATATCTCACTGTACAGTGCAATAAATTTTCAATATTCTATGAACTCACTGTACTGTGTACAACAGTCTGGGAACATTTCCAATCACACTGAGCACAGATGACTGACAAACCCATGGGCCGATATGGCATCATGTGCAAGAGATAGGGTTACTATTCAAGATAAGCATGAGGGGAGGAGTAACACGGTTAGCGCTCTGAGATTAACGTACGTGTGTGTGTGTGTGTGTGTGTAAAGCCAGTTTCATCCCTGCAGGTCTGTCTGGAGCCTCGCTGAGGTTAAGCCAATCAGCAGTCAGTGTCCTGGTGAGATGTGATGCAGGGCGAGCTGATTGGCCAGCTCACACTCTGGTGAGGCAAGAGCCTATAATGACGTTGCCTCAGGAGAACTCGAACATCTCACCACCTTCAGGTCTCAAGCACACAAATAACCTCAAAATCTAACAGCTGTGCTTTTTTTAGTACTGAACTATTTTATTAGCTTGTGCTAGAGAAGAACTGAAAATGTTAATGGTTAAATTCCTTGATAGATACAATTCATCTACATGTTCGTTTTACTTCTATGTATTTAGTGCCTTTTTTGGTTCTTAGGCTTATCACTTCATAAACTTTTTTTCTTTTAGAGTTAAGCTTAATTTTTAGTAACACATGAGAAAAAATAGTAACTTTCGCAATGGAAATATTCTTTTTTTTTTTTACGTTCAAATTTTCTGCAAAATTCACTGTTCGTGTGATGAGTTTTTTTTGTCTTTGTTTTTATTGGTTAACCAGTGAATTGAAAAGAAGCTAATCTAAATTCTAAAAATCCCAAAAAGTTTGGTAAGGTATCTACAGTATTATCTCATCCCTTTTCTTAATAAACAATAGTTTAAAAAAAAAAAAAGGCTGTAATCCTTATCATTTTATAATAACCTTCTCTTTTGTTCAAAACTTATATTTGAACTATTTAAAAGCTGATTATTATTCTGAGCTGTTCTTTGGTAGAGGGAATGTATATATTGGCAAGACTTTATAGTTTTAAACCTTGAACATGTTGTATCTTCATTTTCATGTGAATTGGTTGAAGTTGTCCAAGTGAGATAGAGAACATGATCAACCAGAAGTCAATGAATTCTATATTTTCTTTTTATTATAAAAAATATACAAAACTTTTGCAGTTTATTATTTATTGAATAAATTGAATTGTGCCTTCTGGGGGGGGCAAAAAATAGCAAGCTTCCTTTCAATGTCTTCAGCATGAAACGTACATGTCTAAACAGCTGCTCTTTTCCATGATACACAAACCAGTACCAACTGAATAAAAGCCATTTCAAGCCTTATGAAAACATGCAAGGTGTTAAGTTGCGTATTGTTACATAAACCCATTATTAGAGGTGTTCAAACACAAACAAATAGCTAAATGAACAAAGAACTGAAACATCATGTGGATTGTAGCACCTTTTGAAATATTTTTGCCGTCGTGTCATAGCACAACCCTTTTCAGTTACAAAAGTCATTCAATTCCTGTGTCATAGCAAACAAAAAAAAAGCAATGTACATTCTGACACGGAAAACATCTCGAGCACTGCTGACGGCTACATTTGGCAATTTCGTAGTCATTCTGTAATATTCTACATGTGTACCAACTAGTGAATCATAGTACTTTAAACTCCTCTCTGTATCGGTACTGTCCTATGCCATTTCCCTTTATAAGTGCAATGAAGAGTAAACTTTGTCCTTCCCTTTCTGTCTAATGTTGCTGTTTCCAGTTGGCAAAAAGTTGGCAAAGATATGATCCCCGTTGCTATCCCCAACAAATAATGAAGTAAAAAATGTACTCAGTTTTAACCCATCCAGTCAGTCATGTATGTGATCTATGTGAACTATGTTGATTTTAGGAAATAAGTTAAATTATGTGGCCTTCTGTACCTCTATGTACTGGCTGCTGTCAAACTAAGATCTGATTTGCTCTCGATAGCAAGTTAAGCTTAAAGCATGTCCAGAAACAGCAATTTGTGTTCAGATATGATTTAGAAATACTGGCTCTAGGCTTGTGAACACAGCTGGTCTTGATTCCGGTCTTTAATTTCAACCGGTTTACTTTGACAGAATGTCTCTTGTTATAAGTCAGCTCATGTTTAACAGATCAGGAGAACCATGAACAGTCATATGTCTGTATTCCTTTTGCTGGCTTTCAAAATGATCTAAATTACTAATCACATGTGCCTTAAACTTGATATCCTCAATCCTCAACCTTTTATGGGCCTTTTGCATCTTCAACAGGTGACGTCTCAGGATGCCTGCTTAGTACATGTTCCTGGAGCTTCTTGCAAATTCACTTTTGATCTATAGCCAAAATAAAATTAAAAAAGCAATTATACAGGTGTTTGCAGATTATAGTGTCTTACAAAACATTATAAGGATATAATTTTATACCATAATTTAATTTTGTAAGATTATTTTCTGATTATTAAACTGATTAGAAGATACAATATATTACAATGTTTATAATTTTAGCTTATTAGAAATAAGATTTTTAGGTTAAGATCTGAATATATAAATTTTTTAGCATATATTTTAGCTTGGAGATTTTTAGATAAAGATTTTAATAAAAATATATACACACAGTATGTCAATAATAATAAATTAGAATGTTGTATTCATATATAATAAACGTACCTGTTGTGAGTCATGTGACTTTTGACCAGGTGTCCAGCAGCGAGTGCAGACATGAGTGACAGCTCTCCGGCAAGCACGGTAGCACACACCACCTTGGCAAGCTGTCGGGCATTTTCACCCGGGCACTCCTGACTGGCACCCAGCACACCTAACATCTGACAGGAAGACAGAGAGAAAAAAACTGCATGAGACCGGCTATGAAAGTGGCTTTATCAACTGTACGTCCACAATAACACTAAAACATACTTCGGTAGCACTTTATTTTACAGTCCTGTTCCTCATGTCCATACTATGTACTTATTACCTAGTAATAGCAATATAACTTGGTATCACGCCTAAACCTAACCCTACCCCATGTAGTTACCTTGTATTACCAGAACATTCTTAGGTAAGCACACTGTAAGTAAAGGTACTGTAAAATAAAGTGCAACCCATACTCTTGTCTTTCACGTGTAAAATATTGATCCTGTTTCAAGTACCTGTAAACAAGCCTGCTGGGGAGGAAGGTTAGTGCCTCCGCCCACAGTGCCCAGCTCAATGGAGGGCATAGTACAGCTGATATAAAGATCCTCGCCGGTGGAGCCTGAGGCTTCCATGATAGTGATACAATTAGAGCTGCCCACTGTTTGCGCTGGGTCCTGTCAAGGACAAATTCATTTAGTTCAATTCACTTGTAAACATCTGTACATACCATCTGTACCACTACTATTTAATCACATCAAAATCATACTGTAAACAGTAACTTTTATTACCTGTCCACAAGCAATATAGATAGCAGCTACGATGTTGGCAGCGTGAGCATTATAACCTCCGATGCTTCCAGCCATAGCAGATCCAACCAAGTTCTTGCTGATGTTGACATCTACCAGAGCCTCAGTTGTAGTCTTTAAAATCTGCACAAAAACACACTTGGTTGAGTCTGGACTATCATTCCAAAAACAAACGTATTTCCTTATTCATCGTCAACAGGCTCCCACTATGCAGCTTTTACAGGACATTTTGTAGAATATGAAGAGGTTTTGTACCTCTTTGACAACTTTGGCTGGGATGGTGGCCTCGCACACCACTGACTTGCCCCTGCCTTCAATCCAGTTGATGGCGGCAGGTTTTTTGTCAGTGCAATAGTTTCCACTAACAGCCAAAACTTGAAGCTCTGGAAATTCCTCCTTCACCCTGGCAAGAGCTTGTTCTGTGCCCTGGAGACCAAAGAGGAAAAAAAAATATTATTGCATGAGTTCTTCATAATAACTCAGAAATTAGTCATGGAAGTTTATTTTAAGATCGCTTTAATGACCATGTTTCACAACATTTTGTAAAATTCAGTACTTGCGTACTTTTGAGATCATGTTCATCCCCATTGCATCTCCAGTTCTGGACTGGAATCGAATGTATAGATTGCGACCTGCCAGGCCAATCAGAAGCTTCTCCAATCGTGCGAACCTACAAACACAATACAAATATATGTTACATATTTATCATTTTAAATCACATTAAATCAGTTCACTGAAATAGTCCTTTACCTGCTGGTCTGGTCAAAGGCCTCCTTGGTGCTCTTGAAGCCTTCATCGCTTTCCAGCCAGGCCTTGACTTCAGCCGCCTGACAGGCAGAAGGCAGGCGCACCACTGGTCCTCTGGTCATTCCATCTGCAAGAACACGGCTACTGGCACCACCTGCCAACTGCAGAAAAGCCATTCACGACAGAGCATTATATTAATGTGCTTTACACTAGACATTATGCAATATTATATCAGTTTAAATGGCCGAGTTTGCCTTCAGCTATACTTCAAGAACAAAAATATCATACAGGGAAAAAAACTGAAAATTTTGCTTACCGCAATAGCTCTGCAGCCTCTATTTGTGCTGGCAACTAGGCAGCCCTCAGTTGTTGCCATGGGGACCTGAAACTGCTTTTCATCCAATAACAGAGGACCAGCAACCCCCACAGGAACTGGCATGTAACCGATGACGTTCTCACAACATGTTCCCATCACCTGGAGTAAAGAACAGGAGAATGAATGCTGAACTTTAAAGGTTGCTAGGTTTCTGGAGTGCTACCAGGTTTTTGCTTCCTGGACCAAGTCAAAAGTGCCCACCCTGAAAGTATGGTGTAATGTATGGTAACAAATTATGAACCATTTTTTGTATTGCTTGGATTGCTGTGTATATAAACATAAAGTAAGTATAGTTTTGAAAGGAAACCTAATAATTTCAGGAAGAACACATTAAATTAATCAAAAGTGACAGTAAAGACATTTGTAATGTTACAAAAGA
>SCHK01169361.1:2525-13551 GCA_004124795.1 Poropuntius huangchuchieni | reverse complement strand
TGTTTTGACAATATTGGTGGTTATTTCATTCTCCTGGAAGCTGCACAAATGTAATACGCTATACGAAATATGACTGATGTAAAAGAAGATGTATGTTTTTATAGGATGGAGGTCAGAGAGCTGGGACTGACCGTAGTGATTGACAGCAGGAAGTGCCCTCTGCCCTCTGTGTTCTACAAATCTCTGCTCATGGTTCAGGTGAGGATCTGCGTAGGAAACAATCATCACCTTCAACTTTCAACATCAACATCTGAACACATCCTTGATGCACACAATCTAGAAATGAAGGTGTCCAGTAGGTGGCAGTCAAGAGTGCAACTGCAGCCACTCTTTCTTCATATTTCACACACTAACCTATGTGTCTGATGAATGTGTGTGTTATACAGGAGCAGGCCCTTCATGCAGTGCACACTATCTTGATGCTTGTTGATAAAGACGCAAATCCTCGACCGGAAAAACATCCTGGTCTACAGGTAATTAACACCTCCAAACACACTTGTTGTGCCCGGCAATTACGCCTTCATGGAAACCTCCAACCTTTTAATTAATACATAGAATGTCTGCTCTCTCTGAGTTCAGATACACATGCCTTCAGCTCTGGGTGTTGATCTGGGGTTTGCAGGCTGATATACCTGTTACTATTACACAGATGTTGAACTCCTTTGGCATTTTATAGCTGCTTTCACATTTTTTAAAAGCAATTATTTTTTTTTTACTCAACAAGGATGCATTAAATGAATAAAAATTGACAGTAAAAACATTTAAAATGTTACAAACAGTTTCTATTTCAAGTAAATGCTGTTCTTTTGTTCTTTCTGTTCATCAGAGAATCCTAAAACATAAATGGTTTCATGGTTTCCACAAAAAATATTAATCAGCACTACTGTTTAAAACATTGATAATAGTGAGAAATGTTTCTTGAGCAGAAAATCAGCATATTAGAATGATTTCTGAAGGATCATGTGACACTGAAGACTGAAGTAATGATGCTGAAAATTCAGCTTTACATACATTTTAAAATATATTCAAAAATAAAATTCTAATATTTTAAATTGTAATAATATTTCACAATATTACTGTTTTTTTGTTTGTTTTTTTTTTCAAATGAATGCAGCATTGGTGAGCAGAAGAGACTTTTCTCCAAAACATTAAAAATGTTTTACTCATGCTTGGGTCTCACACACGTGTAGTACAGTATGTTAAAGTGCATGATCTTTTCTTTCAGATAGATGTTGTGACGTCACTAAAAGCTCTTCATAAGACAGTTGATGGACAGCAGTTGACCTCTGACCTTGGCGGATCCTTCCCTTACAGTCATGAAGACTGGCTACAGTTTCACCAGGTAGGAGAAGAGCAATCACAAAAACACCCAGCAATGCTGCCTTCTGACTGATATCTTCACCTTTTCAGTGAATACTGACAGTCTTAATGTAAAATTTGTAGATCCAGACAAATATTCGGTTGTTAAGTCTGACGTCACGCGTCACCGCTTCCGTGTCCAAACGCTCTATCAGATACTACAAGAAAATAACAAAATGTGCTAATATACACTCACAATGTGATATAACACTACCAAAAAAATCATAATCCTAACTTTTAAATCCATACCGAGATCCCAGATAGCCAGACAATGAAAATATAAATATAAATAAATAAATATAAAAATGATTTGTGTTTGGGATGCTGTGAGCATGGAGAATGTAGTGTACACCATAAGTTTAAAAATGTTTAGCTTAAATGTGTAATATGAATAAACAGTGCTCATAAACGGCTGCTGAGGTAGTATTCTCAAGTGAAGTGAGTTGGGGCTTGGACCCGGAAACAGCGCTTCTTACGTCACCACTTAACAACCGGATAAAATGTCGAATTTCGGCCATCATATTTTGTTTTATCAGTATTTGCACTTCTTGAAACCTTGAGGTGCTCCGGTGGGAGTATACAGTAACTGGACATTTCAAAGATTAAAAACACATTTTTGCGTCAGTGCTGTGGTTGATGCGTATGCACTGATGCTTTGAGTCCAGCTTGCGTCATTCATTGTTTCCTGTCCTCTCTCTCTCTCTCTCTACTATAAGTAGCTAACGTGGCAAAGACCCGCAGTATAAATGATGCAACAAATAACAGCACATTTGCTGTCAGTGATGTTGTCATACCACTTACTCACTAAAGATTTTTATTTGTTTCTGTGGTAAGAACATGCTATTGTGTAATCAGTTATCTCAAACTATCAGCCAGCAACTGTTAAAACACTTGTAAACGGACACAATTCAACTTGCACAAACAATGCAGTGATTACAACATTTCTGACAACAGCAAATGGCTCTTTATATTTGTTCTGTCTTTTGTCTGTTGGAGGCCTCTTTAACTTACATATGTAACAACCTGACTTTTCCTAATCTTATGAACTGATTATAAACAAAATTTCATCTTGGTGACTAGCTGCTACCGTCAGCTGTCTGTCTGCTGGCCACATGCTTTAGGTTTGTGCTTGTAAATGTTTTGTTGAACAAATACCTGAAAAATCAGCAGACGCCCTTTGTTTCACAGTATGTAAATGATTGTCTAACGTGTGTGTTTTGCATATGTGTCTTTCAGAAACTTTCTCTCTTTCAACTCGACCTACAAGCAGCATCTTCATTACTGCAGACAGCAATCAGGAGACTTGATGTTAAAAAAACAGATACCGCAAAGGTAACTTTGGATTCTGCATGCTACATTTCCAGGAATACCATACGTATTTGTATCAATTGTTTTAACTTAACAGCTAGACATGCACAGATATTTAAATTTGAACCGATGCAATAAGCCAGTAATTATTTTCATATTATGTCAGAAAAATGAGAAGTGCAATTGTGTCTAAATAAAAGAAAAATCAAACACTGCAATCATTCATTTTAATTATATCCAAATGAATATTAGAATCAAATGTAAAAATGAAAAAGGAACATTCATTTTAAGATTATGTTTAACAGTGTTAAGTTATTAGTGTTTTTTTTAAAATGACCTTTAAGTGAGTGTTAGGTGACGGTAAATGTGGAAAATAGTTGAAATAGACATGCAAAATGAAATATCAATAAATGAAGTATCAATCACAACAAATGATCAATATCAATACCAATATCAGTAAATAAAATAAAAAAACACAGTACAGTTATATTATCCCTATTTAAAGGCACATTGATACAGATATGTTCAATAAACGATTACATAACATAAAATGAACATAAATGCAGGTAGTACCAAAAAAGATTTCTCACATTTTCGCCACATTTTCTGCACATAATAATAATATTAATTGCACAAATTGAAAACTTCATTTTAAACTATATAATTTATATAAAAAACTAATTTATTTAATTTGACCCGCTGAGGAATGCTGCTCCCAAACTAACTAAATCAATTGGCAATTGTTCAGGGTGTCCAGTCCTGCATCCAAGAGCAGAGGAGTTCCATGAAGATGGTGCTTGAAGACACACGATTGGTCGCCCTCCAAAGAGAAGGCGGATCTATTCTCGCCAGGATGAGGAAGGAAGAGTCACGATTTGCTCAGTCTGAAGACTTCAGGTATTTCCCTCAGTGTGTTTGAATCTCAGCAGGCTCAGTTTAGTCACGTTTGATCATGATTAGAGCTCAGCTGCACCCATGATGTTTGCACAGCTGCTGGGTCCCAGTTAAACCTATTTTCCCAACAGCAAGAGCCTTTATACACAGCGAGCTCTGCTGGAGAAACCATAAATAATATGAAACACAAACTGGAAAAGTATGACCAGTATGTTGAGGGTTTTCACTAGCCTGTAGTACTCAATATTTACTATAAATGAATTAAAAACTACAAACCATATTAAATGTACAGGACATTAGCATGTTTTGTGCAGGTGCTGAGAGCACACAACACTTCTATGTGTCTTTTCTGTCTCCTGCAGGGACTCTCTGGAGTCTGTGACGTGTCTGTATAACCAGGTGGAAGAAGCTGTTCACACGCTAGTGATGAAATCCAACCGGTCACTGCAACACCTCGAACATGTTCTTCTGTTAAGAGAAGCAGAAGACTCGCTCAGCACAGTATGCATTACATCCCCTCACTGAATGCATGACAGATAATAAGCGCAGCCCACAGAAAGTGCTTCAGAGCTGAAAATAACACAAGACAAACATTGTGCCGCGGAGAATAATCATCCAGCGTTAGACGGGCAGACAGTCTCAGCCTTCATAGTGAAACATAACATCACCGTGCTAAATAAAGTGATCGTAATTTCTCAGCTGTTGGAAGAGAATGTTTTGAGAAATGTCTGAAAAGACCTGTTTTGACCAACACTAAAAATTCAGGCTGGTTTGGTGTTGGTCTTGCTGGTGGATAGACATGCTGTTGTAAGCAGGCTATGAAGAAACGTTGTGGTGTGACCGCATTTGTAGCACAATTTACCACAGAAAATAACTTTGGTTCAAAGTTACAAAACATAGCGGTAAGGCACATGTAATGAAAATAGGCACTAAATGTTAAATTGCACCATTTAAAACATTTTAAGTATAACTTAAAATTATATTATATCCAACCATGACCATGTAATGATGGGAAATACGGTAACTGTGGCATGATGCTTAACTAGATACTGTGTGTTACAGTTTTTCTGGATTGCTAACACACAATTATGCTGGGAGCATAAACACAATCTCAAAACTACACACCAACTTGCGCAAACTTCAAACTTCCAGGTCAAAATCAAATACTTGTTCTCTTTCAAATACAAAAACATGTTCTCTTTTGTCCACTTTGGCCTCAGTTGACACACAAACCTGCCAAAAACACACACTACTTCACTGCCTAGAGAACACTAGTGAGATCAATTCAAAACAGTTACAAAAACCTCCTTTTGCTAGTCAATGACTGTTACAGTATACGACATAAATAGAGGGGTGCAGATACAGTAAAATTCAAAATTCATTCTTTAAGAAAAGTTTACTGTCATTACACTACTGTAAAGAGATCTTACAGTAAATGAAAAGTGCTAGAAAAGTTCAAAGACCAAACAACTGAATATAGAGTAAACACACACTGGAATATACTGTCAGTTACTTTATATACATACATACATACATAAATTCATTCATTCATTCATATAATGAGAGCATGGTTAAACCTGTGCAAAATGATGGTGTTGGAGTTTTGCAGAAAATGCTGAGCAAATTGGAATGTGTGTGCAAACAGGTGGAATGTGTTAAAAGTTTTGAGAAATGTGTCTTTGTTTCGAAAACTGTATGAATGGTTTGAAAAAGGGGACCAAATGAATCAGTTATAGTGTGTTAGCAATCAAGAAAAACTGTAACTAGATCCAAAAATAATGAATAATAATGTTAGTACTTTAACAAAAATACAAGCGTCACAAGTGCATAGTCCCATTCAGTAACCATGAATTTGTCATTTATGTATAACACCTTCTAATAGGGTCTCTTTTGTTAACATTAGTTCAAACAAAAAAGAAAATTTGCTAAAAATGTGCACACCCTCAGGCCATCCAAGATGTAGATGAGTTTGTTTCTACGTCAGATTTTGAGAAATCACTTGCTCAGCAATGGATGCTCTGCAGTGAATGGGTGCCGTCAGAATGAGAGTCTAAACAGCTAATAAAAACATCACAACAATACACAAGTAATCCACACCACACCAAAGCTGTGTGTTTGTAGGAAACAAATCCATTTCAACTCCAAACCATTGCTTCTGTCTAAAATATGAGTCCATAATTCATAATAATTCCTTGGATATTGCATTATTCAGTGAAAAAGTCGTCTGGTCTGAATCAGGAGAGAAATATGCAGATCGAGCACCATTTTCAAGCCATAACAGTTCTAAAACAATATGTGGGTGGATTTTGATGTGAGAAACAACAGGAGATTGAACTTTTCACTGGAGCAATCACTGCATTATTGAACTGTGAACTGTCCATAATGTTAACAAATAAAAAAGTGTTATCATTTTATGTAAACTAAGGGATGAGTGAAAACAGTTTTCTGTGGCGATCATCATTATTGTAAAAAATTGCGTGACGAAGGTCTTTGACCGAAACGTTGCTCTTTTTTACTTTTTGAATAAAGGGAATATAACAGTGTGCAGATCTTACTTTCCTTTTTTGATGATATCTTTTGATCTGGCACCTGGTCAAGAAAAATTCTTCTGGATGTGTGTACCTCTACTTCTCTATTTTGATCATTATTATTGTAGCATAGATGTATTTGAAGAGATCTGGTGGAGTCAGCAGTATATTGAAGTCCCACAGCTGTTGAAGTGTCTTCTGGGAGCATAAATACCATAAATTCAGCTCTTTTGGTTCTTGTGTATAACTGATTTTGTGTATGTTGTTCACAGATCCAAAAATGGTGTGATGCAGAGGAGCAGTCATGGCAGAAAGAG
Source organism: Poropuntius huangchuchieni (assembly GCA_004124795.1). NCBI lineage: Eukaryota > Metazoa > Chordata > Actinopteri > Cypriniformes > Cyprinidae > Poropuntius > Poropuntius huangchuchieni. The sequence goes on along the minus strand of SCHK01169361.1, from coordinate 7,145 downwards.
AAAGTTGACACAGAGAAAACTCTGCTGAAAATAGAGCAGAGACTCCGAGATGTTCAGTCTGTTCTTATACAAGCAAAGGTAACAAATCCTTGACATACAGTATACTCAAATATAGATGTGCCATAATAAGAATGCCTGAATCTTATCAGACTTAGATTGTGGATAATATATTTATGTGAACTGCTGAGTTTGAATTAGTTAAAAAGTAATAAAAAATGAGTTTTTAAGGTAATGAAAACGGTACGAGAATGTGCAGTCTTAAATAATGATAAGAAATGAAGATTTCTGAAATTTCGGACGTCTTGCATAATATGTGCGTGTTCTTTTTTTCTAGGAGAAAAAAGAAAAAGGGATGTTGTTGATAAAAGAGGTGGAGAGGAAAAGCAAAGGAACACATTATCCTGAAACTGAGGCGTTTGGTTGTAGCGCCACCACCTTCAAAACCAACATGACCGGGTTTCTCTTGAAAGCCGAGGAACGTAAATCTGAGCTGGAGACATCTGTTGATCTCTATCGTTTCTGTGAAGAGGTCTGTCAACACACACAAGCAATTAACTGCCCTATTCAAGTCAACACTGTTTTACTTCTGCGTGTGTGTTTATTTATGAAACAAGCTATTCAGCGAGAGGGAATCACTGAAGACAAACACATATTGAAGTAATTAGCAAGGATTCCCACAGTCTACAAAAAAACTGAATTTTAAACTATTTTCTCCAGGCCTTAAAAACCATGAAAAATCTAAAAAATGAAATGACATTTTTAGTTAATGAACACATTTCTAATTGTGCAGAGCAATAATATGTAATTGGTATAATATTGCTCTTGGGTAAAATAAAACTTGCTTGCAAACCCTAGTGACGTTTGATTTGCAAATTAATTATTTTCAATGAATCAGTACAAAAGTAGTCATTTTGCATTAATCCAAATTGGAAAGGTCATTACAAATTATTAGTCAACAATTGTGGTGTGGGAACCCTGGGACAAAAAAAAGTGTATTAAGGATCAATTTAGATTTCATCTTGACTTTATAGAGTGAAAGTAATAGTTTACTCAATCAGAGTAAAAAAAACACCATCACAGTTGGTTTGATTGAAAGGACAGCTTACGTTATTTACAAGTGTGAATGACAAAATCATAATCTGAAGATACAGAGCAGACGTGTCTCATACCAACTTCTCATTCATCTGTTATCAATAATCGGTAACACTTTATTTTGATAGTCCACTTTAGACATTCTACTAACAGTAAGTAACTTTGCAACTACATGTCAACTAATGGTTAGTAGAGGTATTAATAGACTGTCTGCTTAATATCTTCTAACACTTATTCAACTAACCCTAAACCTACCCTAACAGTCTACTCTGAGAGTTAATAGACATGTAGTTGCAAATAATGAGATTTAGTTGATATGTAGTTGACGTAGTTACAAAGGTACTTATACTGTAGTTAGTATAATGTCTAAAGTGGACTGTAATAATTTATTGTAATAATTTTTCACAATATTACTGATTTTACTGTATTTTTAGTCAAATAAATGCAGCTTTAATGAGCAGAAGAGACTTCTTTTAAAAACACTAAAAATAATAAGAAACTACTAAAATAATATGAAGAGTTTATTTGCAAAAACAGATAACTTTCATTGTGCATTCCAATTAATCTCGATCAAAGTGCAGTTGGGTTATTTTAAGTAGGTTAAAAAATAACTAAAAAAAACATCTAACTTACACAATAAAACACAATAAAAACATGATAACATTATAAAAAACATGATTTTAGAAAATAAAACCCCCCCGGAAATATCTGTTTTTGCAAATAAACTCTTCATATTATTTTTAATGTATAAGTTACACACACACACACACACACACACACTATTTAATGGCCAGAAATGACTTTCATCTTCTCTGTTTTCCAGGCCTCGTCTCTTGTCAAAGAGTGTATGGAGTATTTAGTGCGCATACAGAGCACAAACTCTCCCGTGTGTGCCTGCTTGAGCGCACTGAAGGCTTTTGAGGAGCGTTTCAAAGACTTCTCGCCCCAGCACTTTCAGGACAAGAGCTCGGCGCTGCTGGAGAGGCACCCGGATGGGATATGGATGTGGAATGCGGTCTGGGCTCAATGCCGAGACATCAGACAGCGGCTCGCTGAGATACTACAGGCCTCTTATAGTAATCAAACACCTCTAGGATCGCCACAAAAGGACAGCGTGGCGGAGGCCTGCTTGAAAGGGCCGACCCTGAGCCTAATTACACCTAGCCTTGGAGAAAATGAGGGCGACCCTCAAACAAGCCCCGCTGGCGGTCACACTGAGACTCGAAATAGTCTTGTTGGACAAGGTGATAATGAGACAATGACGCATTTCCACCTTCACTGTGAGCCTGTGAGGAGAGAAACATCCCCGTCTTCAAGCTCTGTCCCGATAATGACCCGAAATACGCACGAGGAGCTGCATCTTCAACAGACGCTCAGCCCAAAAGAGGAAGGAAGAAGTCAACTTTTCCACGAAAGCAGAAGCAAAGTTTCCACATCACACAATGGCCCGACGACACAATTAAGGAAGTGTCTTCGCATGTGCTCTCACAGCGACAGTGATCTGAGAAAGTTAGGCCGGATCACTGAGGTCAACCACTCACCACATTATACAGCCCTGCTCCGCTCTCGAAGCGAAGGCTCTTGTCTGCCAATCACCAACTATCATGTTTCTGTTTGCAAAGCTGCAATCAAGCACAAAGTCCAGACATGCGCATCTTCTGGGCAAGAGAGTGACTCGAGCAGAGCATCATGGGATGGCCAGAGCTCTAAACTGTCTCACCAGGACAGCTTCTGTTCTAGCGCTTCTGGACTGAGCCAAAGCGACGGCAATGAGAAGTTCAGCAGCGACACCAGATCTGACGAGCAGAGCTTGATTTCACCAGAGACACGCTCAGATCTTCCCATGGTCCAAACACAGGACGAGTCCGTCTGTAGCAACACTATACTGTGAGTCTAACCACGTGTCATGTGAGAGTGATGTGAAGATACAGAGCCAGACACGTTCATATATTAAGAATCTGATGTTTTGGTTTGCACACTTCGAATTAACGGAAAATCAGATGAAGCACCTTTCATTTTTATCCAAAATGTAGTTTCCATTTCAAAATATAGCAATAATAACAAACAATTATTTTATGCAGTATTAATAGTATTGAAATAAAACAATTTTATTATTATAATAAAACTTAATATAAAAAAATATATATAATAATAATTATATATATAAAAAAAATTGTTTAAAAATATTATCCAAAATTTATTTTCCATTGGGAACTGAAAAAAAAAAAATCATTACTACATGATTATTTAATGTAGTTTAAGATTTGTTAAAATAAAAAAGTTTTAATATTATGATAAAACAATATTTAATTCAATATTTTTAATTGAACATTATCTAAAAATACAGTTTTCATTCCAAATTAAATCATCATTACCACGTGATTATTTAGTAGTTTTAATATTAATAAAATAAAATAGTTTTAATGTTATAATAAAACAATATTCAGCAATATTATATTATACAGTAACATATTTCCATTGCAAATTCAAAATAAAATAATCATTAACACATGATATTTAATACAGTTTTAATATTAATAAAAGGAAATAATTGTAATGTTACATTATAATTGTAATATTATAATAGAAATATATTTAATACAATTTTAATATGATATTATCCAAAATGTAGTTTTCAGAATAAATATTATGATAAAAGAATATTTATTAAAATAGTTTTATCATAATATTATTTCCATCACAAAACTATATATGTGATGTATATCATTACTGTAATGACAAAATCATACTTGCCCACCTCATTTATTGCATGCTTTTGCTACATTGACTGCTTTGACATTAGTTAGACATATGGGTAAATGTGATGATTCCTTCGTGTTAAGTCAAATTTCAGGGCAGGACAGTAACATCAGTTGCATTCCTAAACATGTCTTAAACTGAAACGTGTCCTGCCAGTAAAATGTTTTCAGATAATTGAAACGTTTGTCTGCTATGCCTCAGTAATTGTTGATAATGTCAGTCATGTAGAAGAGAACAGGGATCATTGTGTTTTTGTTGGTCTGCTGACAGTAAACTCCAGCGCATCATGGAGGAGCTGCTCCAGACGGAGAGAGAGTATGTGAGAGCGCTGGGGTACGTGGTGGACAACTACATCCCGGAGCTGGAGCGTCCCGACGTGCCTCAGGACCTGCGGGGACAGAGAGGAAGCATCTTTGGGAACCTGGAGAAGCTGCGAGACTTTCACCAGCATCACTTCCTTCAGGAGCTGGAGCTGTGTCTGAAGGAGCCCTTCTGCGTCGGACGCTGCTTCCTGAAACACGTGAGACATCTGCACACTCGCAGTTTACAGCCTGATACCAGAGAACCTCTTAAAGAGCCACAAAGAACATTTTATTTCAACAGAGAACTTTGACAGAACTTTGAATACACTTAAAACGAAAGAACCATACAACTCAAGAACAAAAGCAAGTCACATTTCACCCCACAATTATAAGACGTGAATAAAACAATTATATTTTGCGTAAATAAATTTAAGCCTAGATATTTGTAATTTTTAGGATATTATAA
>SCHK01169319.1:0-11471 GCA_004124795.1 Poropuntius huangchuchieni | reverse complement strand
GTTAAAAAAGTGAAATCGCAATCAACCACCCCTTTAAGAACACCCACATTCTGTGGTACAATCACTGCTTGTTGCTTTCTTCATCACCTTAAACCTAGCTCATCCAATCTGCTTTTACAGCTGAAACTATTTGTATTATTAAAGGCCTCTTAAGAATGGAAGACCTAAAGCTTTGAGGTATTCAAGTACTTCAGTGACTGTAAAATGAACAGTAACACATAAGTTCAGGGACCAATTAGTTACTTATTCATATTGCTGTATTCATGTTACTAGCATATTGGCTGTTTCTTAGTACTTAAAATGGACGTTAAAATAAAGTGTGACCAAATGAATTGTAAAATATTGTAGTATTAAGGTTATCTGATTGATGAGTGCAGGCATAGTACAAGTGTGTGTGCTTGTCTGAGTGTGTGTGTAAAGTGTCTAATCTGAACACTGTTCACTGCCTCCATTAGCCCTCAAGACCATGTGCTGTATTGTGCACAAGTGCTGAAGATGCTCCTGTCCCCTGAGACCTGCGCACACGCACACACACACACACACCACCCCTGCTATAGTATTTATGCTTTAGAAAGTTTTACATGAAATTCACTCTTGCTTTGTTCAAGGAAGAGTGGCTGAACAGCCTACAGACACATCTGTGTTACGCTGGACCATGTAGAATTATGAGATGTTGGCCAGGGGGTTTATATATTCTGTCTGAAATGAAGCTCAACATTGTGCACAGTTCTGTACTGTACCAAGAGATATGATTTTATTACAACTACTATATACCACCAAGAATACATTTGGTTGGAAAGGGTTAGTTCACCCAAAAATGAAAATTGTCCTAATTTACTAACCTTGACCTAAAAGTCATTCCAAGCCCATAGAACTTGCCTTCATCTTCAAAACGTAAATGAAGATATTTTTAATGTAAAGCAAGTACAGCTGAAACCTGTTCATCATTTAAGTCGATCATGTCTCTTCAGAAGGCTCGGGTTAAACCACTCAATTCATATGGATCATTTAAAGTTAAAAGTTTTGGTTGGTAGACAGGTTATAGGTCTCAGGCTTTTTATTTGAGTTTCAAAAATGAACAAAAGTCTTATGGGTTTTGAACAACTTGAGGGTGAGTAATAATGACAATTTTCATTTTTGTGTGAACTACAGTATCTAAGGTGCACAGACTTGACCACAAAAAGGACAATAATGTTAAATGGGACTCAGATTTGTATCCTAAAATACAATATTTAAAAGCCAATTTTCTAATTTAATTTGCCAAATTATAGAATCGCTCAATATGGAAGACTCTAATTTCACCCACTTTAAAGTTTTACTCTGAAACAAAGCTCTCTCTTATAGTCGATTCAACTGTTACATCCATCCAGGATGAGATCTACTGTGGTCGTTGTAAACTCACCCTTGAGTTATGTCATTACTCTGGATTCTATTCCTGTCAGCTGCAGGACTCCTGTTTCTCCTGCTTTAAATGTTGTGATCCTGCCTTACAGAGTGCAGTGAGTTGGTCAGACAGTGCGTGCCGTGGGCAGTACGTCAGCCCTTCATTACTGTTTAAACTGCCACTATTAACCAGCGATCAGCAGCACTCTGCTCAAGACCCATGCTCGGACAGCCCTACGCCACACACTGACAGCTACTGCCGAGAGGCGTCTGTCCTGCTGAGTGCCTGTGCTAACGAGACTGCCTCTCACTGTCCACAGACAGACGTTTTCTACCTTTAATCCCTTCTGAACTGATCTCAGGACAGCGTGTGACCCCTGTTACCCTCAGCAAGTCAATTAAAGCCCATGACAGATGATTCCAATGCTATTATTGAGAAATCCCTGTGATTAGATAGGGGCTGAGTTTGGAGTGACATTCTTTTTGGACACTCAATTGATTCAATGAGAGGACGTCATGTCAATGTCTTCAAACTGTTTAAGCTGTGAGTCTTCATATATGACGTGGGTATAAATGTGTGTAAATGTATAATAATGGCAATCTATTCAGGATTCTGGACACTTACAGGAATCAACAGAGCTAAAAATTAAAAGGGAAAAGAGAGGAAATTGAGAATTAGTCATTATTGCTATATCTTCGCTGATGAAATAAAATTAGGTAATATCATGTATTGCAATAACATAAAAAAAAGTTGATCTTATAAAGACATTAAGTGAATTTCACTCACGCCTCAATAGTATGACAACTTCAACTTCAAACTCTCCAAAGTGTGTATGTGAGTGCTCTCTAAAGACCAGCAAAGGTTTCTATTTACAGTGTGTTTAACATCATAGCCAATCGAGCACTGAACACAATGACCAATCAGTGGTGTTTAAGACAGTCAGTGGCACATCTACTGAATACCACTCAAATGTTTTTGTTCAGTGCACCTCAGTTGTTCTACACACTTGTGAATCTTTTAGTTATAAATAACACAATGTAAACAATGTAAATGAGAGATTAATTGCACAGTGTAGACAACCTCATTGATAATAATGTGTTAGGTACATCGGTTTAATTGCAAATATTTAACCAGCCAATCACATGACAGCAACATTTAGGTATTGTCAAGATTATCTACTGAAGTTCAAATGGTTAGTAATACCGTTTCATATTTTAATTATCATTAAAACCGTATTTGATTTGAACTCAGGATAAATAAACACTATCCAGCATAAAGCAAAGTTTAAATAACAGTTGCATGTGAGCACAGCATCCAGAGTAGTTTCATTTTGAGTGAAAAGATGGCGGCAAACTGTGCTAAGGGAATTATGCAAATGAATACATGAATGAACTAATTATATGAATGCACCTCTGGATGTTCTGACTGTCTTCAGAAAAGAATCAATGCCATTTTGTTTTCATCTTCGATCCATATAATACATAATAAAGTAGTGTTCTTAACTGCAATCTTTATGAAACCTTTTCAAAGTTTTATTTGAACATTTTGTACATGCTATTAGATAAACTGTTGTCAGTCATGTTGTCATTTAAAATCCGGACATCAATGGTAATGTTATTATTTTAGTCTTTATGCAAACAAAAAGTCATTTTATTTGTTATTTGTAGATTTTAAATATAAAACTTGGTGAAATGATTAATGTGTCAGTACTTTTTGAACATTTCCAGCACATTTTAACAATACCGTGATAATACTGATAACCATGATAATTTTGGTCACTATAATTGTGATAAGAAATTTTCATACCGTTAAATCTCTAGTAGTCATGTAAGACAATTATACAGAAATACCTTGATGACAGACATTGCTCAGACATTTCAGAATGACCAAAACATCTGGTTAGCCAAGTTAGCCAATTCCATCATGCAAAATCACAGGACTTTTGTGATGCGCATAGTGAAATTTATTTGGTAACTGTGTTTTCATTGTAGTTGATGTGCAATTTCTCTTATTGGTAAAAATTTATCCAACTCAATTGTGTGCATACATTTTTTTAATGTGCATTTTTAAGAATTTATGCGCTTCTTGGCGTTTACATCCAGCTTTCTTTTATGCAATGTTTGAAAATGCGCATCAGTTGTACTTATGTTAGTTTTTAAATGCAAAATAAAACAACAAGCACACAATGGGTCCCATTCACGAATAATTGCACAGACTATTTGTATTTATACGCACATTCAAACTTCTCACAAAACCTTTCCATGTAATTCACAACACATGCATAAGTGTGTGAATAACATTGTCCTAATGTTAGTTAGGGCCCTATGATTTATCCGCTATTCGGAAAACACAGACAAAATCATGCACTAGTGTCTGCGAATATTAAGCCGCATAGGCTATACTTCCGTTTACAAAAGTGTTTATTTTTCAAAGTAAAAGTAAAAGCAGTGCTGACTCATAAAAACTCAGTCTCTTGTCATCATCTAACGGCGGAGCAATGTCACCATCACGAACACATGCACCATGTCTCGGTACTTAACATTATTATTAAATAATATAATTATTTATATTAAATATTATTGAATCATCTTTAATAAACAACAACAGCCATAAAAGTTGCTAAGCAATTCAGTCCACCGTACAAAGGCACCGAGATATACTGCATTGAATTTAAATAAACATGATAAGATTTGGCCAAAACTATGCTCTGGAACAAATAATAGTTTAATGAGACCAAAGACTGGTTGTTAGATTTACCCAACATGAAATATATCTCATGTTTAACCACTATAGAGACATCAGAGCCAGGGGTAAATTCCAGAAGATCTGGCCGCGGTGAGGCGCTCTCGGCGGGTGTAATGAGCACTGAATGGCTGAGGAACCGATGGATCTCTCGGCTCCGAAAACGTCAAAGCAAATTTTGAAATAGACATCATCTTTATTAACAAACCGCATATTTGAAGTCCAAGCAAGCACATTCTCGCCTAAAAAAAAAACTCTTAAAACTGGCGTCCGCCATGACACCAGATTAACAAAACATAGACCCGGCTAGAACAAGCGGAGTGACACAAAATGTGAAAGGGCGTTCCTGAAGCGATACAATATATCATGGTTCTCAACCAATCAGATCAGAGAACCAGAATGAACTGTTGTATAAATATATATATTTTTGTAAATTTAGAATACATTTTAGTACAAAAGTTTTTAGAGAATCATTATTTGTTTGTGAAAACGTTCGGTGTCAAATAAACATTTGCTTCTCGAACAAATATCAAGAAGTGCATCAAGAAGTGCATACATCATCAGTGAAAAGATGACATTGCACGAGGGAGGGAAAATGATCTTGATTAAAGAATACAAGGGCACGATATGTTTAAATAAAAGTATATGTATATGGATAAATTATTAATAACAAATACAGCAATATTCCATAACAAACAATAATTGTCAATTTTGATTTCAAGGTGACTTTTAATATAACTTTTAATCCCGTGATTCTTCACATTTACATCTTTATGTTGTCTGAAGCATTGTTGGACAAAAAAAACTGCAGCACAATGTGTACAAATGTTTTTTTTTTTTTTTTTTGGAGAACTGTTTAACCCCAAATCATTTTCACATCTTACCTTCAAAACAACTTTGACTTCTTCTTTAGAACAGTTATCTAGTCGTGTTACTCGGTGTTCAAGCCATTGCTGGACCACAGCTCTCCTTTCAGCGCTGTCTCCTAGCAGCTCAGGTCTCTTAGCCTCACGGACCAGATGGGACGCTATAGTGACCAGACCAATCAATGCTGGTCCATTGTTGTTTTGGAGAACAGGGACCTACAAATAGATAAATAAATTTAAAAAAGTTACAAATCTACCTGAAAGCAATCAGCAGGGGGTAGACCTATTCATTAAATTAAATTTAAAATTTAAAACTAATTAAAAAAAAAAAACTTTAGGTGGCAAGTTGCTGTCAAGACGTTTTTGGCTAGCGTTTCAAAAAATATATAAATTCATGTTAATGAAATAGGCTAATACTAAAGTTTTTACTGGTTTTCAGGCTGATGAAGATTTACCACTTAAACATTTTAGAAATTATATATATATATAGTCTTTATTTATAAATCTCAACTGTATATAAAGTATTACAATATGTTTATTATTAATGGTACGAATGTAAATATTGGTGTTTAGAGAACATAAAGTTCAAATCAAATTTTCTTGGGGACAAATCATATTCATTCTGATTACGAGTATACAATTATATTTTCTAGCATACTTCTCCACCTTTTCACTTTAGAAACACATGACATGACAATACAAATTTATACAAGCCTTAAATACACCTTGTGGGTGTAAAAGCACTCCTAACATTTGTTAATTGTATCTAAAGTAATATTTACTTTTTGGGAGGCGAGATACACGAGGTCCAACAATACAAGTTAACTAAAATGGCCATGTGGTCTTTGTTTTTGATGTGCATCTGTAAATCACCCAATGCATTTTATGTTCCGAATGCTCTCTAATGTGTTATCTGAAACAGTTAAAATGTTATTTTTTCCATATGGTGCTGTCTGTCTTCGGTGCTTCAGATCACAGCCACAGCTCACACTAACACAGATCTGTCAGTGAGGATACAACCTACACACGTGATCGCTTGTTTAAATAAAAATTCGTCACAATTTATTAACTTATGAAACACGTATGTCAAAATCCTGCTTAACATAAAAATCTGAAATTTTAAATAAACCCCCATTGATTTGCACAAGTCATTGATTCATACGATCTCTAATATCTGACACAATACCACACACAAACGCATCTTTAAAATTTATTACAGCCTCGTAACTCCAAGTATATCACATTCAGTGTTTGATTCACCTTTTTCCCTCCTTGCGTGCTGTATTTATTTGCCTTTTTTAATCCTAGAAATCTCTCCAACGAGCTCAGCTCCCTTAACGCCATCTTGATCACACCGGAAACCAAGCTGACACATAAAGCGCTCGCTGATTGGTGGAGATCCTCCAGTCACGCCTCGCTTACGTCATGATGGACAGAAGAGACCCTCATGTGCTGATATACCCTGCAGAGTCATGTTTATGAGATAAATCTTATTCTTTCACTTGCAAAATTTTTATATTCACAAATGTAAGTTTATTGCAGAAAAAAAAACCTTGCAGTTATATTGACACAATATGACTTTCTATGAAATAATAGTAATGAAAATAGCATATTTTACTCGCTAATTTACTATATTTAGGCCTATATAGTCTGCTTTAGCCTATTTGTAGCAGCCACTCAGGTTGGTGAATGTAAGTGTTATTTTAAAAGCCAACTGTGGCGCATTAACCGTATTATGAAATCACAGTTAAGACAAAATTGTTTCAGCAAGGAGTTTTCTTTCTTTTATATATATATATATATATATATATATATATATATATTGTCTTTAGAATTAACACACAATTATATTATTGATAGCATAATTTCCAGCAATAAGGGCTAAGTTTAAAAGAAGCCTCTCCTTCTTAATTTGTGGTCAGCCACAAAGAAATGATGTTCTGTTTCCAGGACTTTAAATGTCCTGCATACTTCCCAGAAGTAAATGACATAAATTATCTTTTATTATTTTTTTCATTGCTCGGACCACAGGCCATAAACTACAGTCCTACTCAGCACTACTGTTGGCCAATTCATGCATTTTGGAATGATCTTACATGCATAGGCTAACATGAATAAATTTACACATTTATTATTATTATTATTATTATTATTTTATTTGTAAATAGCTCATGCATACATTCCACTGTATTTTTTATTTTCCAGTTTATTGAGATTTAGCCCATTGAGAATACATACATTTTAATTCACAATGGACCCACTCAATCAGCAAATTATTGAGTGAGTCTTTGTTCTTTTATTACTCCAACCACAGTTAGGATTTGTAACTTGCATGAGTGTTCACTGAAACAAGACCCATCATACAGATCAAAGAGATGCTGAACTTCACAGGAAGAACCCACCGACACAGAATCCAGACTGGTTTTTAGATCCTGCATGGATGTATTGTATATACAATTTTCCCATGTTTGTTTTCATGCAATCATAAGTATCTTCTTGATGGAGAATTGAGAAAAAAAAAATGCCTGTGATCTTGCCATCAGTCAGCTCAGGCACAACTGTACAGCAGATGAAAGAGTTGCAGTGCAGTTTATAGTAGCATATATGTATTTACTCATTGTTTTTCATCTAAATCCTGGAAATTTAAATCAAAATGACAGCAAGGGTTTAGAGTTTCCCGAGTCCTGCAGCAAGTTTCCCTCTGCTTCACTAGGCTGTCTGTTTCCCAGCATCCTCCTGCTCGTCCTCCGTGCGGCGTGTCGGTTTGGATTTACACAATCACTGTATGACTCCTCCATAATGAAATGTCAGCTATCAATCAAACCGGCCTCATTAACTCTATAAGGTCCAGGTGTGGGTGACATCATGGAAAACGAGTGCAGCTTTGAAAGTGTTGCAAGCTTCTCGTGCACCCATCAGTCAAATCACTGTCTGTCTCAGATCTTGGCTGAGACCTCTTATTTTTTTCTTTGAGGAGGACAGCATGCAGCAAAAGCTTCTGACCGTGCTCCTTAACCTCCTGTTGTGTTAAGGTCAATTTGACTCATTTTTAACCTGCTCAAAATATATTTAGTTAAGGTGTTGTATAAAAACTATGTATTTCATCTTGAAATTTTGTCATGAGTGTGCATGCACATTGTAAACAGATGTTTTTTGGATAGGTGCACAAATTATGTTTTTTTTGTGACCCCCTCATTAACCTCCATTGGTTTCCATGCAATTCGCCTAAAATTCAACGCTTTGAAAAACATAGAGAGTCAGGTGAAAGAAAGAAAGAAAGAAAGAAAGTTCATTTAGCTTGTGAAACACAAAAATGTGAAATACACAAGAACTTATGAAGTTTAAGACTGGAAGTTAATATATAACTGTGAACTGTTTTCTGAATCATCCCGGGTAAATGTACTGTTTCTTTATATATTTGATTAATATTAAGGTTGTTTCTTTTTTGGATCTCAACTACTAGACTGCAGCATGTGAATAGTACATAAATAAATATGTGTGTGTGTGTGTGTGTGTGTGTGTGTGTGAGTGTGTGTGTGTGAAATATGACCCTTAACACAATAGAAAATAAATGGGAATAATTCCACTTCTCACCTATTTTATATTTTATAGTCTCTGACAAGCTACAACAGGGGTTTTCTGTTTTTACATGAATCTTGCAGGCCTACCCAGTTCTTAAGCACAATAGGAGGGTTTAAAACAATGCGACAGAATCTAATCCCAACCCACAAATCCTAAACAGAAACACAAAGCCCTTCTGTGATGTTGTGTCTTGTTTCAGGAATATGCGAGGGTATATCCACACAGGCCAATCATAATCATACTTTGCCTGAAATTGCGGATATATAAGCTTCACACTAGATAGGCCTATATTTAAACAGCCTTTCACATATGCTATTCGTTAGTTTGCTTAGTTTTTTTTCTTCCCACTCTAAAAATTGTTTATGGAAACAGACAAATAAATGAATGAAAATAAAAACAGCTGGCTTAAATAACACGCATAATGAACACATACACAAACTCTCAGAAATGATTAGGTGCCCAGGAACAAGGTAAGACTAATTCTCTTGTTTTCTGCCTCCGCTTTTGTTTGCGCGTCGCGGTGAGTCAGACAGTTTTAGCCCGTAGCACTATCATGAATGCACGCCGGCAGCGCAGCGCAGAACACCGCTGCTGCGCAATGCCCGGAGCTGCCACATCCTGTACGTATGAGCCGGCAAGCAGGACAGCGATCCCCACTCCCGGGAACAATCCGTAGCCTGTGGGAGTTTTCCAATGCCAATTGCAATACACAATGCGGGGTCACATTAGTTAGAAATATATTGTGGGGTCATCGATGGTGCCTGTGGGGCTATTCCGCGCTCCCACTATACCCCTCTTTCTTTCTTTCCTTCCCGTTATCCTGATTTGTCTAGTTGAGCCGCGTGCCCCGTGCATAACTGTCTGCACTGCTACCTCTCATAACCTGTAAGTGCAGCGGCTGTATATTTAAACGTACAGCGGGATCGGGCGCAGTCAGATGGGCAGCGGTAGCAGACGCTCTGCCTGTCAGGAGGCATCGGGCAGATCGTGTCTCGGGACGGGACGCGGAACGACTGTGTGACAGGAAGGAGAAACGCAGGCCTGACGCCACAAGAGGCACATATCAGCAGCGATGGCCGCATGTTTGTGATTGCTCCGTATCTTTTTCTGTCTCCGGTAATCCGCAGATTTACACGGCACATCACACCGCACAGCTCGAGAGGGGAGAGTAGGTAAACTGGAGACCTTAAAAGAACATGGCTGTTTTTGTGTCACTGAAATAGCCTAATTATATGCAGCCTATAAAATTATGTAACAAATATAACTGTGAACACATAAAATGTTCTTTTTTTTGTATTTTGTTAAAGAATTTGCATGACTCCCTAAATGTAGCCTTTCAATTGAAAATTTAGAACCTAAAACTAATCTAAAGACTTTCGAAATGTAGGCTACAGTTCCTAAAGTCAACATGAAATAACACCAGGGTTTTGATTTTATTAATTTTGGTAATATTGGTTTCTGTGTGAGGAGAGCTATTCCCTAACATTCCGTACTCAATGGCAGCTGCTCTGCAGGAGCATGAGCTACAGGTACACACAATTTGAAATCTGCACACATCACTGGTGCTCAGTTCTGCTTACAGATTTTTAAAAGTCAATCTTCTGAGCTGAAAGGCTAGAGAAAATTGCGTCCTGACAATGCTGATTGGCTGATGGCAGCACAGTCACTAGCAACTATCCTGGGGTGCGTTTCCCAAAAAGTAGAGTTCAATGGAACTTACCACCATAGTTAGCAAGCGATCCTTTTGGGAAACGCACCCCTAAGCGACAACATCACATCAATCCAGTGTGCTGTTTCCAAAAAAAACCCAGGATATTCATAGAGATAAAACAGGAAACAAGAAAATAGTAAATGTACAGGATTATTGCAAGTTAATCATGTATAGAAACACGCATTAGGAAAGTAAAAATTTTGTTAGAGAACCTTTGGCAAAGATGCACATGCATCACACACGCATGTGTGATGCAACACATGCAAATGGCTGGTGACAGAAAGATGATGGAAATTTGTTGGCATCTCTCATCCTTTCCTTCTCTTTTGTGACACAATATTAACATGTCCACCCGACAGAGGGCGAACCCTGGAGACACAGAGAATGCAGGAAAACTGAATGCAAGTGACAGCACAGTTCCTCTGTTTCACAACACGCAGAGCAGCCAAAGGCCGAGGGTCACGCTAGAGGCCGTGGATCCCAGACCGCCGCTCACACCCAGAGCCACTCATTTATGAGTTTTAATTACACTGTGAAATCGGTTTCCTCAAGCCATGAGGGAAAACATCTACAGGGAAGATGTTGATTGTTATATATTCTGAAAAGTCAATTCATCTTTGTTGCTGTTGCCCACTGGCCATGCAGGTTTTACTGTGAACGAGACAAATTCTTGGAGGAATCCTTTAAAGTCATACTTTTTTGCATTGCCCGTCTGGGTAATTAAACATGCACACACATATCGGTGTGACACAGACACTGTTGAACATACATTGTGCAGAGCACTCACACACACAATTACATCACTGAGGAAAGCAGGATTTTTGACCAGTCATCCTTAAACCAATGAACTAGGTGATTTTTTTAGGCACATCCAGCAGGGAGCACTGTGGCTCTTTCAAACCACCACAGTTGCACGCCTGCAACTGTGATAGAACAGAGTCCTTTTAACATGCAAAAACTTCTGTGAAAGGCAAAGACAAGCTGCCTTGTGGCTCACAGCCCACTAAATGACAGAAACACATCATGAACGTAAAGGAAAAATGCTTGTTATGTTATTTTACCTGACCAAAAAGAGCATAATGTAAAACAGATTATGACCTTTTTGTAAAAAAAAAAAAAAACCCCACAAAAAAAAAAACTTTCACATAAACCATTTTGTTTCTATTAGGAAAACATATGTTGATTT
>SCHK01169253.1:6532-16781 GCA_004124795.1 Poropuntius huangchuchieni | reverse complement strand
GGGACTGGCCATCAAGTTTGGTCCCCATAGGCCTCCACAGCACAAGCTGATTGAAGACAGTCCCACCTACTAGCACTGAAGAATCCCAATTTGGACCAATCATAAGTGCTGAGTAGAGAAGGCATGTCTCTACGCAGGAGTAGAAGGAAAGAACATTACCAGATTCTGCATCTAAAAGCAACACGGCATTGTGAGCCAAGGATATGCCTAACAGTGGGTGTGGTTGTTTTTTCAGCCAATGAATGTCCAGAACCCAGTCTTGAAGCTCCAAGAGAGGACCAATGAGCTTTAGACATCGTCCTCCAGTACTGAAGCTCACAAGCCGAACTCCTTTTCCTCCAAAAACAATGATGTCCTCCTTGTCGTTGTCCAGAACAGAACTTTCAGATGAGATTACATTATTGAACTTTCTCTCTCCAAACTGATGTTTTCTACTAGGTCGTATCCCATGAATACGGTAATTATGAAGAACATTTAAAGATGCACATTCTTTAGGAGATGCCTGAAGACTGTACACAGAGAGGACTGGTCCCTCACCTACAAAATGACACAATTAAGAGGAAAGAATTTATCAAACGAATATGAATATTTTCATTAAGATAAATACACAAATGCACGTTATGGATATTGAGAGACATTTGAGCATTTCCCAATCACATGTTCCTATTAGTATAAGAAGAAGGAAATTAAGCAGAGCAAGTAAACTCTGATCATCTTTGCCAGGATACAAAACTCAGCAGATAAAAATCCCTCAAAAACGGCCCATGAGTCATCGTCTGCATACTTTAATCCAACACGGATTTTTAGTTTTTTTTTTTTAGTATTTTTAGTTTTGCTACCTGTTCATTAAATGAATGAATGTCAGTCACCTGTCAGGAGGAAATCCTCCCCCAGTAATTCCAGTGCAGTAACTGGAGCAACAAGCACAGTGCTCTTCATCACAGCAGACTCTACAGGAGATGCCATCTCAAGCAGGCTGAACAGCAGGCTGAAGACTTCTGGAGCACAACAGAAACATTACAGCATTATTCACTATTGTCAAGTAAATGACACTGAATTAAATGCATACTGTTTGCAATGGCTTTTACTATCCACTTTTTCCTAACAAGCCTACTGGGGATAAGTTCCACTCAAAAAGACTAAAATGAATCAGTTACAAATAATTCTTATCTAGCAATTTGATTAAATGAGCTGTAAATTTTTCTTCATGTTTTATTTTCAGACTTCAGGAGAATAGCATAACACTTGATATTTTAATGTGACATAGTATAACAACAATATCTATGGCAAGAGCTCTTTTCAGTCCACTGCATTCTTCTCCATCTGATTATTTTATTTTTTCCTTTTCATTCTGCTGTAACAATATAAAAAATACGAACATATACTACAAATTTGTGGTCTGCTCTCCTGATTTAATTCATTGTAAATCCCATGAATAATTCACTGGAATGCACTAAAAATTTATTTTTGTCCACAAATCTTCACGTCTCTTTCCAGGTTTGTTTTCAAACGGATAGTTTAAAATGTAATTGTGTCCCTATTTTACTTCTAATCCCAATTAACAGTGTTTTCTATAATGTTACTAAAGAAGGTACACATACTGAATACAATATTTAGCTATCAAAAATATGGAAATCACTTTAAAATATTATCATATTATATTAACGTAAATTAACATTTTTGTATGTTGCATATAATATATACAGATATTACCACAGTGATTAGCATCTCTGTAATATTGACACAGAAATAATTGCTTTTAATAGCTTTTGAGGGTATTTGTATTATGTTGAAAGTAATTTGTTAACGCTTTTACACTTTTAAATATCCTCCTAATTTTTTATGCTGGGGTTCACAAAGGAACTATTTGTGAGCTATTAATTAATTTAACATTAAAATGTAAAATTAATCATTTTAAAAACATTCTAATAAATATATCTAATGCTGTGCACATCTGAATCATTCATATTTCTGTGGGATCATTGGGATGAAAATACAATATAAACTAGAAAAAATATTTTAGAAAAATAATCCTACACACTACTTCAACTTGAATACATTAGTACTGTATCTGATTAAAATATATATTTGAAAAGTATAAATTACATTTTTATATAATATATAAAATATTTTGTGATAAAGTGCTGGGGATTAAAAACAACAATAAAAACAATAATAATAAAACCTTGACTAAAAAGATTAAATGTTATTATGTTTACCAGCATGTCATTTGACTTATCTTATATCAGAGAACAATACACATGTGAATGTGTGGATAAATAAAAATCTCAAAGAAACTTCAAATAAATACTTTTAGGTCAAACAACATTAATTTTATCATTTAGCCCAGGACTAGCCTCACCCTGTTGAAAAATTCATATTAGCTGGTTGTTGTGTTTTGGAACATAACAGTTTGGTTCCTAACTTTTCTGAGACAATTATAAAATGTCCGAATCTGGTCATGACCTGCTCTAAATACTATTGAAATGACCAGCTAACACTTTCCAACGGGCAACTACTATAAAGTGTCAGTCATCTGTCAACAGGACAGTTACCTTACAATGAATTTTCTAGCATGGATCTGTCTGATACTGCATGTTTGAAATCATAACAACAACCCTGTCAAGTTCAGTTTGACTTACGCTTCCCCTGTAGAGGTCGTGTCTTTATTTTGCGAGGAGGTAAAATGGAAAAGTGAGGTATTTTCTTTCATACTAGTTCCAGCATGTTTTGTGCTGCATGCATGTGTTCTCGCTTCCTCGTTGACATCGCGCAGCGTCCAATCGCGCTGTTCAATACTGCACAGACCGCTCCACGCTCGCCGACAATTGGATGAAACGAGCCCTGCGCTTTCTACTGTAAAAAACGCGCAGATTTGTTCATTTGCCTGATGCACAAACCATATGTATTGAGTGGATCTCAAGAGAATGGTATACAAATCATATAAAATGCACAAACCAGTGAACTGCCTTTTTTCACGCCCGGAGCGTCATTTTGCGCATGTGTCTCCAGTCTGTTGTTTAAATTTCTTACGGACCGCTTAAACCCAGGGGGTGGGAACAAAGTGTAATATTTTCGGGATAAAATCGTCAGACTGATGATTGCATGTAAGTAGGGTTAATATAAATAATATAATATCAGTTTGTCATAAGCTGTTGTGTAAATGCATGAGAGATTCATTAAGAACAGTGAGGTCCAGCTGTAGTCTTAAATCGCAGCTCAGGTTCACTTCTGTAGTGCGATGCTCGGGTTTAGCGTTGTGGCTAACGAGACTAGCGGATACAATAATAATAGTAATAATAATAAATGCAGCCTGTTCCGCCTGCACCTGAATTATATGGCAAATCGGTGATTTTGAAGGCTTGTTTCCTCTTTGTTCATTCTTGCATTTAATAGCGTTGCGATTCCTGAACGAATTGTTGAGTCTGACCGTTGCAATGAGTCGGTTGAATTGGTTCACAAAAACGGACTGAACGATTCGTTTTCTGAACAACCTGAATGAGCCGAGAATCGATGAGTGAGTTTGTAATGAAAACATTTGGAGTGAACCGAAAATTTTGGTTAAATTACTTCAATAACTAAGCTGTATTGTAACAAATAAAATTAATTGTGAACACTACTTTGTATTTTGACAGTTTTATCAACATATAAAACACAGTTGGTTTTAATAAGCCCTAATTTACCAAGTGCAGAAAATACTAAATTAATGTTATAACAATGTAAATACACATAAATATAAAAATTATACATTTTTAAAAATTATTTTTTATTAGCTGCATAATGACTGTAAAACCTGAGACAAATGAAATTACAATGAACGTTTTTATCAACAAAATAACGACGTCAGAAGAATAATCGCTGAACTGTTTTTATCAGCCGGCTCTTTGAAACGAACTGTTCAAAAGAACCGATTCTCAGAAATCAATTCGTGGAGCACATGAGCCTTTTCCCCCGAATATCAAATGTTTCATTAATTCTTTCAAGATGAGGAGCAGGTATTAAGATTCAAAAACGCAATTATTCCTTTTCATTTTGTTTTCTGTCTGCTGAATTACAGACTCCACGTGTGAACCTGGTGACCCCTTGCACATCAGGTGGATCCCAGATGCATTTCCATTGAACACTGAAGCAGTTTACCTGTGGTCTCCAGAGTTTAACATATCACTGCAACTGAAACTCTGGAAGTGTACTGCACATGACAACACCAAACCAACCTCACCTTCCTGTAATGCTGGAGTGTAAAGCTCAGAAACTAACACTGTGATACAGCAAATGTTAAAATGTAACATAGACTGAAACTAGACTGTTCTGTTGGAAGTAAAACTAGCGTGAATGAAGTAACACACAGTACCTCAATATAAGCCTTCTTACCCAGTTACACACAAATACACTCATGCTGACCACCATGACGTACCGCATGCCAAACTTCACTCTGGAGCAGAAGCTTTTCCTGCTTCGGAGAATCCATGCAGTGGTGGACACAGTCCAGGACTTTCGGAAAGACACCAACACTACTGTGCACCGGAACGCTGTATGGGCAGAGCTGGCTCAGGCCTTCAATGCAGCGTTCCCGAGTCGACCCCCCAGCAGCATCGGCTCTCTGAAGACGCTGTGGAAACGACTGAAGGTGGAATGTCGTGTTGCGCTGCAGAAGCGACAGGAACAGCAGGCAGCTGGGCTTCCTGTGTCTGCCCTCACTCAGGTGAACTGACATCTTGTGTTTCTATAATTCAGTTACGTGCTTTGGAAATTCTAGTAACACACAGTGTGGTTGTGTGTGGTTCTTGTCAGGTGCAGAGAGAAGTGATTGCCCTGGTACCGAACCTCATCTCCTGTCTGGAGGAGGTAGACGGAGATGGCAGCTATGCCTCGGTTAGGGGTAGCTCACCTGGAGCAGGTAATTAATAGTCATGTCATCTCTATTACAGGATGAAATACTACCACTCTTCCCAGCTGTCAGCTCTGTAATTATACAAGGAAGGAGATTAATTGAGTCATTCTCTCTCTTGTAGTGATGGGGCTTTCAGGCACTAATGGGAGTGAGCATGAAGATGCTGACCACAGTCAAAATGATGTAAGACTGAAATCAGCCTTGAAAGGATTACTTAAGTACCTCTTAAGCTAAACGTTTTCTTTTATATTGCAGATTTTATTATAAAAATATGATTAACTTTCTTATCGCATGGGAAGCGTACTTGCTCGCACCATTATTTTATAATGTGAAGTGTTAACATTTTACATGCAGTAAACACAGGAAATGTGGTGAAAATGTAATATTAATGTATTTATTCATTTATAATCATATACTGTATACACTACCATTAGAGGTTTTGGGTAAGATTAAAGAAATTGACCGTATAGACATTTATTATAAATAAATGTGGTTTTGTTGAACTTTCTATTTATCAAAGAATCCTGAAAAAAATGTAACAGTTTTCGCAAAAATATTAAGCTGCACAACTGTTTCTAACATTGATACTAAGTAATGTTTCTTGAGCATCAAAGTGGCATATTAAAATAATTTTTGAAAAATCATGTGACACTGAAAACTAAAGTAATACTGTAGCTGCTAAAAATTCAGTAATAAATGACATTGTAAACTATATTCAAATAAAATGTTATTTTAAATTGTAATAATATTTCACAGTATTGCTGTTTTACTGTATTTTTCCTCAAATAAATGCAGCTTTGCTGAACATAAATGACCTTTTTTTTTTTTTTTTTTTTTTAAAAGAGAAAATCTTGCTTTTTATTATAAATCTGATAGATACTATATATAAAGATTTTTATATTATATGAAGATATATAAATATGACATTTTTAAAGGGGTAATTTTTTTTGTCATATTCTGTGTTCCATACACTAGGCACAATTATTTTCACCAGTGTTGCATTAATTGCAAATTTCCTGTGTTTACTGCATGTACAATGCATGCATGTTATACATATACTCTCAATATAGCATGCCGCTTTATGCCTTGTTACATAAATATACAGCAATTATGATGCTATTAAACTTCCTTTTTTACAGGAAGTAGACAGCAAGGAGAACTTAGCCATTGAGCTTGGATTGGTCTCACCAACTCACCCACCTGTTAACTCTGGGATTCCTCTTGGCACTGCCTCCTCTCCTCTCCACTCACATTCAGTCTTTTCCAGGTCCAGCCGTCCCTCCCTCATCTACCCAACCCATGCAGGAAGCACCTCAGGGCTGGGATCAGGGACTAGGGGTGCAATCTTTGATACCCTACACAGAGAGCCTGCAGTGCCACGTGCTCCTGCCGGAGGAGCAGTTGAGAATTCATTACCGTCAATGGACTCTTATACCTCAAACTCAAAATGGGAGACACGTCGACAGGAACTGTTTGAGCTGGAGCATCAGCAGACAATGAGTCTGTTACTGCTGCAGCAGTGTGTGTGGGAGGAGAAGAGGAAAGCAGTGAGACAAAAAGAGAAGGCGGCACGGGCCAAGAAGAGATATTATCAAGCCAAACTACGGAAGATCGGCGCAGATCCTCCACCTTCCAGTAGTGACAGCGAGGATAGCGAATATCTACAGACTTGAACTCAGATGTTTATGACGTCTTAGCTATGTTTGCTTTCTTTTTGAAAGTCATTTTTAAATCTAGCAATGCTGTTTATTTACAAAACAATATTTTTTTATTGTGGACTAAACTTAATTGGTGTTTAGGAATGTACCATGTGTATCATATGGAGGGGGGAATTCACTCGAGCAGGCTTTGTTCCAATAGCCGATACAAATCTGATTTCCTTTCATACGCTCTCTCATCAACACTGATGCTGGGTTCCATTCAAAAGTGGGATAATTCATCTGAAAACTGAAATTCATAATTTACACACCCTCGCATCACTCCAAACTTTCTTCTGTGCAACACAAAAGAAGGTATTTTGAAAAATGCCTTGGTGTTTATTTTGTCCGTACAATAGAAGTAAATGTTGAAAACAGTTGAAATATTTCTCAAAATATCTTCTTTTGTGTTCTGCAGAAGAAAGTAAATCATACATGTTTGGAGCGACATAAGGAGAAGTAAACGACAACAGAATTTTCTCTTTTTTTGGATGAACTATCCCTTTAAAGGCACTGCATAACCCGACAGGCTTAGATTATGACATATAAAGAATCAAATCGTAATGCTAATGTTATTGTCGCAACTGTCAACAAAGAAGCTTTCTAGCATCCAATTTGCAGAGGATAAACTATTTTATTTTACATGAGTAAAAATTATCAACATAAAATCTCATTTACCATTTTTACAAGCCTGTAAGGTTTTATTATAATGTAAATGTAATTAATTTGACCTGTTAATTAATTTAATTTGTTTTAAAGAGTGAATGTTTATCATGCACTGTGTCTCTCTGGGTCGCATGTTTGAGTGATATCACAAAACAAAACCAACTAAAAATCTTATGTTAGAGAAGTATTCCAAATGGGAAATTGGAAATTGGAGTGTAATAGTCCAACACATCTATCTAGTGCATGTTAATAATGGAAAAGCTTTGTAAGTCAGGCCAGAACTGAGCAGTTTAGTCCTGATACTTGTGCTTGATGAGAAGAGGAAATGAACTGAAATGAGATTTCTAATGTTACTGTATAGCATTTTAATTTAATGCTTGTGGATCAAACCAAGGATTGATTAAGGTTCTTCAAGGCCCTGTTTGATGCTCTGTACAAAACACTGTGTGAGAAAACATAATTTGAAAACAAAATTGCATCATCCATGTGTGGAAAACATTTCGAGGGTCGTTGCCTGTCCAGAATCTATCCTTGGATACAACTCATCTGACTGTTTTAGGAAAGCGTCTTCAGGACCAACCTTTAGATTCAGTTCACTGTAGCTCATTTATACTATGCAGGTTTTTTCAGGTAAATAAGTGCTTCTCTTAAAGTGATTTCCTACTGTGCTTGAATTTAGTCCAGTGTTGTTGATTTTCTTGTCTTAGTACACAGTGTTTGAGAACAGTTCTTTTTCAAAATATGAAAATCTTAAAGGTATAAAATGGAAATTCTGTCATCATTTTCTCACCCTCATTATGTTCCGAAACTTTATGTTCTACAGTATGTTGTATGAAATAAAGTCATACAGGTTTGGAACAACATGAGGGTGAGTAAATGAGCAAGTACATCTTTTAAGGAATTTTACAACAGTAGACTGGAAATTGAGTGTGTAAACCAGTGAAACAGAATGTTAGACTGAATTAAACTAGTGAGAACCTTCCACTGTAAAAGCAGATCTAAAATTTACATTTAGATGTAATTTCAGTTGATCTGACTGAAATTCAGAAAAATGTGTAATGTAATAAACAAGTTACATTTTTTAACTATAGAAGTGTTTGTCTTGAATATTCAAAAAAAAAAAAAGGAAAAAACATACAGAAGCGTGGTAGCAATAACTCTTTTATTGACGCCCAACGGGTCTCACTTTCATCTCCCATTGGTAGCAGATTTTTTTTCTGAAAACCCCCATAAGTAAAAGGGATACAACATGTCCCACAATAAACATGTTGAGCCATTATACATTCCCTTTTTCTCTCTCCCACCCAATCATTATCTTCTACCGCTCTCTCTCTCTCTCTCTCTCTCTGATGGACAGAGGACTTTTTTCCCAGAATGCATTGTGAACAGAAGAGAAGGGGGACATATCAGACGATACATGTACAAAAGTTTCACACATAAAACATTTGAAACAGATGAAATCTCGCTCTTATAAAAAAACCAAAACTCTCATACGCACTTCTTTAGAAACACTCCAGCAATGATTATGGTAGAGAAATTAATTTTAATAAATATTAATAAATAAAATAAATTAATTCAATGTCTGTACAAGATAAAGTTATGCAATAATAAATAAAATATAAAACCATGAATAGAAAAAGTACTGGAGCACTTTATGACAGGTAAGAGGTATAAAAGGGATGATATAGGGCACTCTTTTTGGCAAAACTCATGGTAATACTGCAAATGACTAAAGAGATAAAGTCATATGATGAAGCACGATTTCCCTTTTAAACAGGAGCTTGATGTTTTGAGATGAGCTCACCTTAATGACTGTATTTAGCTCATTTTACAATGTTCCTTCCTCTGAAGCACTAAGATAATTCAATACTCCACAGAGACAATAATGACTGATATTTAGATATGCTCTCTTTGTTAGAAAAGAAATCAAAGATGGATTAAATATCTTCTCCTGAATAGCTGATTTGGGATCTTTGAGCAACATTTCCTTAAGCAATGTTTGAATTATGATAATTCTGGATATGAAAGACGTCTTAATTATGCTACGAAGTCTTGTAAGCTAGTTACATGAATGATTAAAATGTGTCTTCACACAGCTGCAACAAACTTCAACACATGCTTCAATATTATTTCAGAGCAGTTTGGCCAAAAATATTCCAGAAACTGGACAAGCATTTCATACAAGCATGAGTTTGTTGGGGTTTGTTGAAGAAATGTGTTTGGATCAAGCTAAAATCTTCCAATCAAGTCACCTGTGTGAAAACAATCCATTGATTGACAATCATTACGGTCCAAACATATCTTCTGTTTCATAATTCTTTATAATTACAATCAGTGTCTCTGGAGTTTCCCACCAATCCCATGTTTGGGCCAGTAAGTTCTGCATTTACACGGACCAATCCTTTTCTTCATAGACTCTCTCCGGTCTATCAGTGGGCGTGGCTTGTTGCATAAACACATGTTGGAATGGGAAGATTGGAGTGGGAATGTTTGGGACTGTTTTGGCTCGGAATGGGTTTGAAAATGTTTTTTTCGATCCTACCCACTTAAACACATATCCACACAATCTTCAAAAACATCACTAGAGATTTTTCTTCTTTGATCTTTGATGAAAAAGATACAAAAAGTATAAAAATGTTCTGTACAGTTTTTTTTTTCTCTCTTTGTCTCTGACCAGTCCTCTCAGCTGTTGGTCTGAAATCTGAGGTTTGTAGTTTGGATTAATTGAAAATCATAGAAATCATCACCTTCTCTGGTCTGATTTCCTCTCTGTTCTCAGGAGGGTGATATCTCAAGCCCTTGATGAACAACTTCACTCTCATGTCCTATGCTCTTCCCAGGGTGAAGTAGGAGTCCTGAACGCTCCGGTTGGCTATGTCCTGTGATTCTTGAGCCCATCTGCAGAGGTGCATTATGGGACTGCGAAGGAATCATCAAGATTGTCCATCACTTCTGTTAACTCTACAAAGAGAAAAAAGAACACAAAAACTTTTAC
>SCHK01168989.1:0-16257 GCA_004124795.1 Poropuntius huangchuchieni | reverse complement strand
AATTATCATGAAATTTTTACTTCGAAAGTGAACTAATCCTTGAAGTTTTAGGTGTAAACTGTCCCTTTAAGACTTATTTAAGTGAGCAGTGCTATTACTTTTCAGGTGATTGGAGTTATAATTTTTTCACCGGAGATTCAAACATCAGGAATGACTTTAAAGGAGTTACCTGAGCCATATTTTGACACGCAAAACACGTTAGGAACTGCATAGCAACACTAGAAAAAACACTTAAAACACCTTAGCAACCACAAAGCAACACCCTGGCATTGTGGCAGTAAGTTTTGGACAAGCAAACATCTAGTTAGACTCACAAATCACCAAAACTTGTTTAAAAATGTATATAAAATGAGTGTACCTCCTACTTAATCATAACTGGATCATTTAAATTGTTAAATAAACATATTTTTTATTATAATTATTTTATTTAAGTTTTTTATTATGTTTATTATTATTATTATTTTATGTAGAGTGCCCTGTATATTATATCTAACTGTTTTAAATTGGCAGAACTGGCAGAGCTTTGTACATCCCAGCAACTTTGCGCATACACCGGTGAGTAGTTCACAATAAAGTCATGGATTCTCTGCCCATCCTTTGCCAGTGTTTCTATGTACAAATCAGACTGTATAAGATATAATACGCTTCCTATTCCCTGCCAGACCTGAGTGAGGGACCTGTTTGTGTGCCACGAGAACAATGGAACAAAAGCAGCATTCCCAGCCCCCAACCAAAAGCAGCAGAAAGCAAGGGTAAAACATCACCTTGTGTTGCTGGTGTTGTGTTCCATAAATTAGACAATGCTGGGTTTTATTGCTGAGGCCCTCCAACATGTACTTTGCGTGTTTATGGCCTATCGCATACTGGTATTAAAATGCTGGACAGGTTTGATACCTCTGCTGTCATACCACTCTGATTTTAATAATACAATAAAGCTTCTGCCATAAGTGTACACATGGTGTGTGTGTGTATGCACAGTGAGAGTGAATTAATTCTGTGAAGAGAGGAAAAGGGTTAATATATGGTTTTGTTATTGTAGCTCATTTATACTCTGACCCCTGAATGCTACATTTAGCCCTAAAGCAGGAGCCGAACAGGTCAGATTAATCTCATTTTACTACCGGCATTCCTCCCCTTGTACATAATACATATTTTGAGATGCAGCCCTCATTCCCAGCTTTAATGCTGTCAATCAGAATGTACGGATGGACTGATGACAGGCGAGAGGAGGCACAACATGATAAACAAGCCATTACTGTAGTTACTAGTTGCACTTGAGGGAAGGTGTATTATATTATATTATTATTGTTTTATTGTTCATTTATTATTATTAATCATGTTAAATAATAATTGGATTATTCATAATTTGAATTTTGTATATTTGATTGTATTATTAATTGTGTAAAATATACATAAAACTATTTTTTTTAAATGTTTATATTGTATCTTAACATTATTTGTGTATTGTATAGTTTATATATATATATATATGAACTATGAATTACAAAGGACGTGCACAAATCTGAGCTTCGTCATCATACTGAATCCATGTAATGAGATTTTTTATATAAGCCCCCCAAATCTGGTTGAAAGGTTAAATAAGAAAGAAAAAAAACCATAAACAGATTACATTATATTGTCTAGGTCTTTAGACAGGTTAAATTATTATTTTTTAAGGTTCTTAGTATCTCTTTTTGTTTTGGTAGTGTTTTTGGAACTAACAAGAACAAGTCAATTTCCCTGCATGCTACATAACCAAAGATTTGTAGTCTTCTTTCATCAAAACCTTGTGTTTTAATAGTAAGTCGGTCTTTTCTTTACTACTGTTACAGATTCTGTTCTCCCGTGAATGCTTTGGAACATGAATGCAGGCATTTGATCCCATTCAGACACTATAACATCAGTGAGGTCAGATTACATTCATTGTTCCAATTCATCCCCGAAGATTTCAGGTTTGGATTTTGTGAAGGTCAGTCAAGTTTCGCTCAGTAAATCATTTCTTTATAAACGTTACTTTGCACACAGGAGCACTGTGATGCTTGAGCATTAAAGATACACCATATTCAGGTATATTACATTATGATCTTTTTGATCCAATGCCATATGAAAGCAAGTAGATATATGCACAGCTTCTTGGCAGTGGCTGTGGATCTGCTGACTTGAGATCAGTGTTACTGGTCTTCATATACAGACTGCAGAATAAAGTGAAAAAGGTTGTCTGAGATCAGCGTAAGTCTAACCTCTATCCTGAAAGCTTACATTCTTCTCAATAAGATGTCAATAAGATGAGTTTGGATGGCTTCCAGAGCATGTCCATCAACATGCGTTAATGAAGCAGAATGAACAGTCTTGTCAGCAAACACCGGAAATGTAATCTCCATGAAAATGTTTCAAAGATGTTCATCAGTGTCATTTAACCAATTACATATTACCAGCTAAATGCTCTTCTCTTTTACCCCAATCTGTCTTAAGTCACCTCAGTTTAAGATTTTGTAAATAAGAAGGTTAATTATATGGTCTGGATAAACTTGTGTTGTATTGGTAATAACTAAAAGAATAGTTTCTAGCAAAAATGAAAATCTGCTGAAAATGTATACTCACCCACAGGCCATCTAAGAAGATGTGTTTGTTTCTTTATTAGAACAGATTTGAATAAATTTACCATTACATCACTTGCACACCAATGGATCCTCTGTAGTGAATGGGTGCCGTCAAAATGAAAATCCAAACAGCTGATAAAAACATTATTATAATCCATAAATGAACCATATGACTCCAGTCTATCAATTAACATCTTTGCAAAAAGTAAAAAGCTGCATTTAAGAAAAAAACAAAAAAATGTAAGGGGTTTTTAAACTTTAAAACATCTTTGTGAAGTGAAAGGCTGCATTTGAGAAACAAGATCTTTAAGGTGTTTTTAAACTTTAAACCATCACCTCTGGCCAAAATAACAGTCCATAATCCATAATAATGCTTCCTCTAAAAATCCATCCCCTGTTGTCCTATCATATCAAAAATCTAACAACATATTTGTTTAAAACGGTTTTAGATTGTTACTGCTTATAAACAGTACTTGATCTGTGCATATTTCTCTCCTGAATCAGACAAGACAATTTTTTCATATTATAGACAGAAGCAAATGTTTTAAGTTAAAAACATCTTTCACGAAGCTCATTCTGACGGCACCCATTCACTGCAGAGGATCCATTGATGTGCAAGTGATGTAATGCTACACTTCTCCAAATCTTTTTCTATAAAGAAACAAACTCATCTACATCTTGGATGGCCTGAAGGTGACAACACTTTCAGCAAATATGAATTTTTAGGTGAAATATTCATTCAACATTATAGTGTCATGTAACAAATATTAGGCTCTAGGTAAATAAGTACAGTACCAATTACAATGTGCATTCATGTTATCAGAAAAACAAACAAACAATTAGACCCACATATAAATGTATGGTGTACATTAGTATTATTCAGTGCATATCTAATTGTACTATTAGATGTGCATTTTAGGGTATTTTCTTCAGTTGAATAACACAATAAAAATCATGCGTAAGATCAGAATCATTATGCTTCATGGGAGCCCACTTAAATACACATAAATAAAGGTATCGATTGCTGAAGCAAGTAAAAACATTACAGGGGATCCTTCATTGTTTAATGGTAAGCTTAAGGTGAAACACCGTCGCCTTTAATTGAATTTCTAACCTAAGCAGGATCTACCCCTTAGCCAATTATAATGTATTAGACAATTATAATGTATTATCTCTGACCTGGTCTACAATGGCCAGCAATCACTGTGTTGCATTGTTTTGGAGGGTGATTGTTTTTAAGTTTTATCTTTTTAAGTTTTGCATGCTTCAGAATCAGATTTACTATTTGATTCCATTTTTACAATTACACAGTCATCCAGTACACCATTAAGCATGCATTTTATTGTGTTGTATGCCTATATTGTATTGTGGACATTGCATACTGACTACTAGATGTATATATTGAATATAATATATATATATATGTATATAAATATATATATATATATAATATATTCAATATATAATATTATATTCTCAGTATACAATTTATTGTATAACTGACTTATATAGCATGTTAACTATAATTTTTGAAGCTTCCCACCAATGTCTCCTAAGTGTAACTTACTAAGCCAATAAACCTGAATTCTGATTCTGATTAAACAATGCCGAACCTCGTACTTCAACTAATTACGTAAATGGACAGGACCTGTCAAGAGACAATAACTATTCCCTAATAGAATTTGCCCCCAAGTGCAATTTAATTTTCTCTGTTGCCCTCTCTTGAGGTCTCTTCGTCTCTTTCTGTCTTTCCTTTGCTGGGGAAATGGGGGGAACGGCTTCTGACATTAACGTTCCAGCCTTTATTTACTCTTTTCGAGGAATAGAAGCCACCAGACAGATGTAGACAGGTAACGTTTCTGTAGTCTTTCTTTGTATTTGTGGAACGAAAATTCTATATCGACTTCCTGTGAGCTCGAGCGCTGTCCAGCTTGCGTAGTGAGCGTAGATATTTACATGCCACGCGACTGTCGGTAGGTTTGCATGACGCTCTCTGAGACGTGATGTGCTTGTTTTAGCGCGCAAACGTTGTTTATTTTCGTGTCGTTTTCGAGTCGTATTTGTTTAAGATGTTTTTGCGTATGAAACTGTCTCAAATGTTTTATATGAACAAACAGAAGAAATGACAGCAAACAGCATTTGGCACGAAGGCTGTTAGTCAGCATGGGAGAGTGAGAATTACTTGTTTGTAACTGTGTGTTTGTTACTTTTTGTCTGAATAACAGCAATATTCTCGTATTTGTGTGCATCAAATTAAACTTTAGAGATTTGCAACTTCTGCTTAAATGGTGTAAATTACAGACAAGTACAAAGAGAGCGGTTGTCTGCCTCACTCCGGAGGTGGGTTGTAAACATGGACGTTTTAAATGTTGTGCATAATTATGTCATCCCCCATCATCACTATTTCAAGATTAGATTTTAAGATTTTAGGTTAAAACAACAAATAGAAACATTTATACATGTATACACTATTCC
Organism: Poropuntius huangchuchieni; assembly: GCA_004124795.1. Lineage (NCBI taxonomy): Eukaryota > Metazoa > Chordata > Actinopteri > Cypriniformes > Cyprinidae > Poropuntius > Poropuntius huangchuchieni. Next base: position 11,182 of record SCHK01168989.1, on the reverse strand, counting down.
AGTTTGTGCAAAATTTGTGGCTCAAGTACAAGTACATTAGAAACTCTCCCCATGATTTCTTTCTCTCTTTCTTTTTTTTTTCCTTTTATTTTCTTCTTTTTTTAGGAGAAGTTTAAGTGGATTCTATATAGGCCTATCAAATGAACAATTAAACTTAAAAAACACGAAAGTAGGCATAATAAAATAGGCTACAAGTTTTATTTTAGGTAAATTCATATTTTTCTAGAATACATATTCTTCAGCTACTATCACCTCAGGAGGGAGAGGGTCATAGTTATTTCATCCGTGTAGCTCATTTATAAACTGATTGTGTCTCATCAGGGATGCTTTATTAGATTATAATGATATTTTATTTTCATCTGAATTTCAGTATAGTTTTAATATTCACATGAATTTGTTCAAGTATAAGCTCAGTGGCCTCACAGAAGGTTAAGGGGTTGAAATTTGATCTATTAATTATGATCGCGTTCTGAGACCTGTATTTTACTGATATGATGGAGCAAGCAGCTCGTGGTGTCAGAATGCGGATACTGTGAAATACTGTCAGTAATTAAAGGTGCTCGGGTCAGCGGGAGTCGCACCCTTTCGCTGAATTATAGTGCACAGGTCTCTCATTGTTCGGACAGGTGCCCTTTAGTGCATTTTATAGCGACTTAAACCGACTTTGAGACGCGAAAGAGCTGCGCGCTCGTGAAAACGCGTCCACTGTATACGTGGATTAATGTATTTAATCGTGTGGCAAAACATTGAGCATTAAGAGCATTTGCTCCTCTGTTCTGTTTGAGCAAGACTAAATTCACATTTTCACTTGACCATCAGCGTAATTGAATAATCTGCATAATAACTCCTCGCCATAATCAAAATGAAAATCAAAAGCGTGGCCCGGGATAATTCCCATGTCCACCATTGGCCCATGCAGAGGGAATCTGGTGAAGCTGCTGTGTTTGCCACCATTTAATCAGCTTGATGATCACTTTCATTTAGCTAAATTACACTGAGCCATTAAGCAAGACTGTGGACGGGGTTGCGTTGTTTAAAACTTGAGATAATCGGACTTTGATGACATCCACGTCTTATTTACATATCCCTGTAACATAGCTGTCCATGATTTATAATTTTAAACTTTTTTTTTTTTTTTTACAACAGCCAAGCAAGATAATCAGGGATTGAAATAGGCTACGCTGTATATATAAACGAGATGATTTTATCTGTATTAGATGTTACTTTGTGTACCTCCAGTCTCTAGTGGAAGAATTTAGATTTCATTTATTATTGGTGTTCTGAAATATGGCATTAACTGGTTTCAACAAGACTTACCAGCAGACTGAGAGATGAAAAATGAGTTAAGTGTTGTTTTGGATAAAATTGTTTGTTAGAAGGTAGAATTACATAATGCATTCGGATAGAATTTAATAGAATTATGAAATGATGAATAGCCTAACCTAATTTTTTAAAATAGCCTTTTATATAAATAGTATTTACAATTTATAAAATATGTATTTCTATTTACAGAAAACTTAATTTGCAGTAGCCTATATGCACAATTTTTGTCTGCGCATCAGCCGTTTACTGTATCTTCTTGACTCTACGCATCTCACAGAGCTTGCAGAACATATGTTGTAATACAAAAAATGTGCTTTATTTGTAAAAATGAGCATGAGAGGAGTGGGGTATAAGAAAAGAAACATTAAAGACATACGTGATACAGGTTACGTGGAAAAGCAGCCAGACTGACGACGATGAGACTGACTGCTCCATTCTGAAGCTTGTTTTCATGAAGCGGTGACTGTCAGAGCTCGCGAGCTCACGCGCCGCATTATAGTGTCCATGAAGAGAATTGGAAGTGAAGATTGAGTTCATCTCGCTTGAACTCCGCTCTCTCCGGAGGGAGAAAAGCTCGAATGAAATGAGTACTGTCAGGATCGACTGTGTCGAGACTGCTGATAAACAACGTAAAGGCTCGCTTGAGTTTGTATTTTTAGCAAACGTAGGCTATTCCAGGCACTGAAGAGTCTGTTTGTCCTGCGAACTGTTCAGGTCAACAGGGCGAAATTATGCGAGCTATTTTGACTCATTTAAAGTGTAGCCTAACGTGTAGGCTAATGAAAAGAGTAGATTAAAAAGAAACAAACTACTTTGAAATAAAATGTAAACTAATGTAATAGTGCACGGATGAAATCCACTGTCATTTTTTTGTAACAATTTTAACAGTAGGTTATCTATAGCCTATACATGCCTTGTTGAAATTTTCTCAGAATGTGGAGGATAATTTATAACTGTAATTTATAGGCCTACTCTTTTATTTTATTTTTAATTTCTTACAGTAGTCTAAAAAAAAAAAAAAAAGTTACATTTTATTACTATTAGTAGCCTAGTAGTAGTTTTTTCTTTTACAGTGTACGTTGAGGTAACTTAACATTTTATTTATTTTTGTTATTAATATCTTTACAGTCTAGCTAAGCTATTATGTCTAAATAGGCTACATATCCCAGTAGGCTACATGCGATGCGTTTATACCTAAGCATTCACTAAAGCAACGCTGAAATAAAACTAGGTGTTAAATATTCGCATAGGCCTAATATTTACGCTACTTGCTTGACTGACCCCTGCCAGGTCACAAAAGGGTTTAAAAACAGTTCAGATCCTGAGGTTTCAGTAGCGGCGTTGTATTTATCGTCATCACTTCCTTATCGCTTTTTCCACTCACCTGAGAGCGCAAGCCGCAGAAGTTCCCGCCCCTCTCGCTCCCGTCCACGCCTCCGATTGGCCCCCCGGGGGACTGACGTCAGGGCCGCCCCTGCAGTGTGAATGAATCAAGCGGTTAGTGTGACACACAGCAAAAGAACGCACGAGCCCGAACTCACGCGCGAGTATTTCACGAGGATAACCACAGGCGCGAGGACTGTAAAAGGACACTATCCGGGGAGAAAAATTATTTTACGCACATCTGAGATTCCCAGACCTCGGCGAGCGGGTGCATGTGCGCGTTTTATCGGACTGGATGAAAATGATGCAAAGTGCGGCTGTGTTGCCCGGCGAGAGCGCGGTGAAGGGTCTGCCGGACATCCTCGGAGTGCCACTGCAACGTAAGGGCTTTTTCTTCTGCCTATATTGATTAGTTCATCAGAAAATTGGCAGGCCTCCTCCGGGCGTCTGCAGGCCACCACTGTTGAATAACATGAAGCTTTTAATTAAACTCCACTGGGGAATTATAGGTGAACCACTATCTGGGTGGTAAAATCAGATCAGACGCATAGAGCTTTATTATTAATTTAATCTAAAATAGCTTTAACTGTATATATCGTTAATCAGAAATTCTGCTCTAACCTCGTGCATTAGATCCCAAATATTATTTTATGATTTTAACTGAGATCTGCAACAAATTTAATGCCACGGCAGCGTAAAAAATGTGTCTGGTGTAAGTGCAGTGTTTTATAATCTCACAATGTAAATTTAAAAATATATGTATTTTTAGATTGCTGATTATGTTAGATCGCACAGCTGGCTAGAACAGTTACATTGCATCTTTTTAAATAAGTTCTGTTGGTTGTGGTTGGGAACAACAGTCTAAAAGGTGCTAGAAACTAAACAAATAGGCTATAATAATAATAACTAATCCGATTTTTTATAATACAGTGGTTAAATGGAGCAGAGTGCATCCCATGTTTTTGTCACAATATAATAGAGATTATAAGACCATCTAGGTACAGTACATGAACATTTAATATTTAAAAAAAATGGCATTGGCTATTATCTTGGCATCTGGTCCTTATCATTCGCAAGTTAATCTGCGTTAGGCCTATATAATCTGATCTCACAATCAAGATGGAGTTTGAATTGGATAAATTCCTGACCTAATTATTCACAGTCGTGCTTCAGAAATGTACAGATGGACCTCATTTGTTTGAACCAGACTTGGTTTCTACCTCTTGCAATTTTAGTCACTTCATCCGTACATAATAAAATAACAAAGGCTATTTAACTGAACACAGATGAAAATGCTGGAAAATAATTTGAAAGAAAACGAACCACTTTATTTAGCTATTCATTCTTTTTTTAAAGAATGGCCAAAAGGTTAAGTTTGTAATATAGGTCTGTCAGTGGCGATAATTTCATTAAAAGATAGTAGATTAAAAGATATTGCTACTCAACCCCCCTTGGCGTATAAATGATGGATTAAGTGAGGATTATTTTAAGAATAATCTGTTCTTGCGGTATGGATCTAAATATTATTATTCAAATGAATAAGGTGCTTTTAAAACAACATATGGCTAATTATTTTTAAAAAAAGAAAACATTCGAAAAATAGAAGCCTGCAGGACGATGAGATGTACATGAGAATGCGTTGAAACAAAGATTTAAAACCAGTATCAGACGAAATAAAAGTTGATATATTTCAGATGCATACGTTGAAGCTAAAGGAAGGCCTGTCGTGGTAGCCATCTTTTAATTGACTGGCTAATCAAATACATCCTTAGAGTAAATGAGCGTTAAAAGCTGAAGACGGTTGAGTGAGTGAAGCTGCGCTGGGCGCTGTTCCTTCAGCACCACACACACAGCACTATCAGCACAGTCATTTCAACGGAAGAAAAATGTAAAATGCAACTGTAAAAATAGCTCATTACCTGTAAAATAACTCACCAGAAACGGTAACACAACATTATTTTATATTTTAAAATACTATACTGAAGGAAAAATATACACTTTTAAGGTAAAATATTGTGTTCAATTGAAAAAAGAAAAGAAAAAAAAAACGCTTGTTATTTCATGAGTAAGTGTCATTCACAGAATCACATTTGTCTGCATTACTAGTTTATGTGTGTTTTTAATGTTTGATGTTTATTTGCATTTATTTGATGTAGCCTATATTTATGTAGGCTATTTTATGTTACAGTGTTGTTTAGTTAATGTTTACCTCATTGTTTTAGTGTTGATGGTGTTTCGTGGTTGTGTGGATAACACTGTTCTCATTTTGATATTATTTACTACGGTTGCCGTAGAGGTCAGTTTTGATGAACTTTGAGACATTTGCCGTACGTTTACATGACGCATAAAACGCTATTCACGTGATTACGCATTTTAGCACCTGCTGAAACCAAAATGATTTCTTTGATAAAACTATTATCCTCTTGTGTCATATTACAATCCTGGTTTTGTTGAATCCATTAAAACAGCACGTGTGAGAACTTGCCGACAGAAGGAATAGAGGATCAGAGGTCAAATATCGATATTAAATATCATGATATTGTGATTTGAAGAAATGCTATCGAGTATTGCTCTAATTCTCTAAACGCTTAAACTGATTTCCTCTATTTTGAGGAATACGATCAATTGCATTTTATTTCTGTTTGGGTTTAGATTTCGGATTTTTGTGTTTGTTTTGTTCGAGCACTTTTTCTTGAGCAACAGTAATTGAAGTGACAGACTGTCTCTGTTAAAGAATCGATGGACCAGTTATATGATTTCAATCTCAATGTCCTCATGTCCTCGCCTGTTTTCTTCTGAGATATTGATTATTTACCAACAAATGGACATCTTTCCTCACCTGTCCAGCGTTTACCGGTCCCATAGGTTCTCTCGTGGAAGGTACTCCAAATTTGCTTTCACAATAATCTCTAACATCCGTTAATCACTTACTAAGCACTATTAATTAGCATTTATTTATTTTTAATATTAAATATTATTTGTTAAACAATTTTATACAAGTCTTATTTATTATAACAATTCCATGCGCATGATATTATTAGTAGTATACATCTATCTGTTTTTATTCTTATCTTTTTCAATTCTGTTGTCATAATTCTTTGTCAGTTTTTTTGTGATGTCGTTTACTTTGACAAAGTTATTTACATTTTTTAAAAGTAGAGGTATCCCCAGTATTTTCCACATCACTATTAGGATTTCATTTCATTTTACTTTAACAGAAGGTTGTACGTTTCTTAATAATGCACTCGAGCCAAGTACGTGCTCGAGTCAAGCACCTTAAGATTAATGTTTTTTCATGTCACTTTATATAAGAACTTTAAATAGTATGCTCGTTGTTGCTTCTGTAGGCCCACCCTAAATTATTATTACAGATCAATAGCATTTTCAATTAAATGATGAAGCGTAAATTCACGACAATTCTATTTATTTGAATGTGCAGTAGCCTACCTAAAGGGCTGTCCAGCATTATATAATGCAACCATATTTGTTATTGTCTTAAAATGAGAAATGCCAGTAAGTGTTACTTTATCTAAATATTGTTTAAACCAAGTTCAGCGTTTCTGTAAGCGCATTTCACCCAAATCGCTTTCTGTGCGTGTGTTTCTCCAGAGATCCCTCAGTGCGCGGGCTGCAGTCAGCACATCCTGGATAAGTTTATTTTGAAGGTGCTGGATCGACATTGGCACTCAAAATGTCTCAAGTGCGCCGACTGTCACGCGCTCCTGGCAGACAAGTGTTTCTCTCGCGCGGGGAATGTCTACTGTAAAGAGGATTTCTTCAAGTGAGTCCATGTTCTCTTGCACTATTAGCATTTACTTTTCCCCACCATCAGGTTATATTTTATATCAATGTTTCATGCTCATATCTATCTATCTATCTATATAGTCTAATTTCTCTGTTTTATTCTCGTTTAATACATTTTATGAAGCTAAAAATAAAATCAAGGCTGCTATCATAAATACTTTAAGCACATGAATGCAAAGCAAAATGTGATTTTTATTAATATATATATATATATATATATATATATATATATATATATATTATGAATAAGAATTATTTTTAAAATATGACAAATAGAGATCACATAACTAAACAAATCCAATTAAACAAATGCATATTTTAAGTCATTAATGGAGCAAAATCTTATGCAGACCAGTACATCATTGTGCATAATATGATGAGAGGTGTTATTTAATTTCTGTTCTATGCTGGACATTGTTTCGGTCACTATATTGGCTGCATGATTTATCAAGGACTGGACAACCAGAGTGTTTCAGACAAGAGCATTGTCAAATCTCTTCACACAGAGGCGTTTCACATCTGATTCCTTGTGCTTTTTAGTGCTCTTTGGCTCTAGCGTGTGTGTGTGTGTGTGTGTGTGTTCAAGGAAAGGCTGGCACATAGATTCTCTGTCATGGTTAATAAAGTGCAGTGTTTCATTTTTCTCATGTCAGGTTAGGAAGCACAGTGTGCTGGAACTCGGCCGCAAAGACCGCATGTTTCCAAATTCAATTCCCAGTGCTATATAAGAACTCAAGAAAGCAACTTTGCATTTTTTTTTTACTCTTCTTCCCTGTGTCTTCCCTTCCTTTCTTTCTTCTTTTCTTCTTTTTTTTTGCGATTGGATTTTCCCCTCGGCTTTAAGGAAGGAAATTAAGTTTGACTTTTATCCAAAACAGGATCAGTAGTGGCTTTTACCAAATCATGTTTGAGAGGTTTTAATGTCACAGGCTTCAATGAGACCTAAAACGCTAGCAAGACTCAGAGTGGAGGCTAACTTTATTAGCAAGCCCGTGGGGACAAAAGGAAGGATTTTAATGTTAAGAACGTGGTGGTGCTGCTGAGGAGGATGGAGAGGGGGATGGAGGAGGAAATGCTGGCGGTTCACAGGCGAGGGGGGCGGGGGCTGGCCTTCCCGTTAATGTTGCAAAAACTTCACCTTGGTTAAGTAAAAGGAGGGTTTATTTAGCAGTATTCACACTGTGATTTACAGCCTATTCTGACTCAGTGCTTTATGAGGCGTTCTGTACGTGCGTTTAGTGGCCTGTCTCTCTCTCTGTCTCTATTTCTCTCTCTCCTGTGAATCTCTTTGCCTCTGCTACATTGATCAAGACCATTTGTCAACTCCAGGGACATGACAAGCACAAACAAAGATGCCTGCTATAGTATTCTGAGCTTTTGTAACTTATTACAGCCTTTGCAGTTATAAATAGATTGCTTATGAACATAGCCACAGTTAAATTCATGATGTAATGATGCTTAAACCCTAAAATGACTTTGGGTAACACTTTACTTTAAGGGTTAAATTGTTAACATTGGTTAACAACATTAGTTAACATGCACTAAGAATGAACAATACTTCTACAGCATTAAATAATCTTCACTAATGTTCATTTCAACTTTTAATAACACAGCCCTACAACTTGAAAAAATATAATGCAAAATTATTACCTAATTTTGTGACACTGAGTTCAAAAATATCAATATAAACTTTACTTTAATATAATTTTTAGAATTTTATTTATTATACATGATTATTTATATTCCTTCACACAGTTTTTTTTTCACAAAGAAAACTTTTTCAAATTATGTATGTATCAGCTTTAATGCACTTATCAAAATAACAAAAGGTACCATTAAAATTACATAAATGTAAATATACCTAATATTACTTATCATTTGTATATTTAAAAATATTCTCAAAATATATATAACATTATTATTTATATACATGCATATATATATATATATACATATACATACATGACTATAAAATCTTTTTTTCACAAAATAACATTTTTCATATTATATATGTATTTATCAGCTTTAATGCACTTATATAAAAAACAAAAGCAATCAAATGTCAAAAGTTTCGTTTTTAATGGTAAAAAGAATTCAAAATGTATCATTTAACTTATAATCTGCAAAGGACTGGGAAAATATGTTCAAATACTGCATTTTATGTCAATGAACGCAAACACACCTGTGTTACATAAACAGAAGTTTATGAATAAGCATTTGTTTACAAAATTTGTAATTTTCTGTGACTGTTTGTACATAGTAAAACACCCATATATGTAGAAAACATCTGGGTCATGTTTGCTTTTTCTTCTGTTATTGCCCATAATTATAACCCTGGAATATGGATTAGGCATAAGATAATGTCTTCATTGTGTCAAAAATGGTTGTAACCTGGCTCAATGGAAAATAGAAATTTCTTTGTAGCAGCTTTTGCTGGTAATAAGACACAATACCTGAATTTGAATCTGTATCAAACTGAAGTGTCTCTTTGTACCTGCAGACGTTTTGGGACAAAATGTGCATCGTGCCAGCAGGGGATTCCCCCGACGCAGGTGGTCCGGAAAGCTCAGGACTTTGTGTACCACCTTCACTGCTTCGCGTGTGTAATGTGCAGCAGGCAGCTGGCCACCGGTGATGAGTTCTACCTCATGGAGGACGGGAGGCTTGTGTGCAAGGAAGACTACGAAACAGCCAAACAAAATGGTGAGCTGTTGTCTTCAGATCAGTGTAAATCATGCCTTCTGGAAACAACAATTGGTTGTTCCTCTTATGCAATATATATATTGCTTAGGTTAGATTTGAGGAAGTATTTCTATAAAAGCAGTTGAAAGTCTATATCAAAATTCCAGAAATATACTCAATAAGTAATGCAGCAATAATACTTGATTGTTTTTACACAATGGCAAGATAGAGATAGAAACAAAGTGCTACTCTTAACCATTGCTCAGTAAGTGACTGTCAGTTTACCTACATATATATTTGAATCAAACTTTTGAAATTTTGGAAGCAATTTTTTAAATAATATCAAGTTCTGTAATTTTATTACATATGATGGAATGTTTTAAAGTGAGACATATCAACTTAAAGCACAAAACACGACAAAACAGTGAAATGATGTGTGAAATGATCAATAGATAGATGACATTTTAATTAAAATATATTATTATAACATATATTATATATATTGCCAGTTGCTGCTGACCCATTAGAATAGTAGCTGTTTGCTGAACTGGCACATGATATGCTTTTGGACAGTGGCTGTGGTATATAGAAACATTGTCCCAGACTCTGCCCACGTCGCTGGATTTTTTGTCCCAATTGGAAATCATTCTGACAGCAAAGTTCAGGAGTGGAGATGGTGTAATTAACTTCTTCTTTTACAATCATACCGAGACACTGAGAGATCAGAGGAGGCAACAGGATGGTAGTAAGGAGACAAAATCATCATTAACTACAGTCTAGTGGGGTCTCAGTGTCTGGCATATTAAGTCCCTCGGTGATCTGACCTCTCATGGATCTGCCTCTGAAAGCCCCTCACGCTGTATTTATGGAGATTTCTGTGGGCTGTTGATTGATTATATTAAGTGATGCAATGCACTTTTACGGTAGGGCCCCAATAACTCGCACTGGCATGCCATTCTCAGGAGAGATTTATTCCCTCTTCCGCCACAGTGTGACAGTTTCAGGAGAGTATCGACTGGCCATGTGTGAGCACTTCCACTCAAAGCATCCCACAAACTCTTCTTTACTCATACCTCACGATAGATGAGCTCCTGACATTTTGCCTCATGCTTGAGAAATTTGCTTCACTTCAACAGTGAATCAGTTTAGTTGCATTTAAGCGTTTTTATTCACTTTTTTGAGTTCGGTTTAGTCCTGCTAATACTGCCTTTCACTTTTATGCTTGTGTTTTTCATTATGACAGTTATTTCAGTTCATTTAGAGGTTGGTTATTTAAAATATGATGAACTTCTTAGAACACACTTTACTGTTTTATTGCTTAATGGATCAATAAAGACATTTTATGTTGTAAAAGATTTTATATTTGAAATAGATTCTTTTTTTACTTTCTGTTCATCAAGGAATCCTGAAAAACAAAATGTATCATGATTTCCATGTGACGCTAAAGACTGGAGTAATGGCTGCTGAAAATTTAACTTTTCCATCACAAGAATGACTTACATCTTAAAATGTATTCAAATTGAAAACAGTAATTTTAAATTGTAATAATATTAGTGCCGGGTAACGACTAATCACATCCAAAATAAAAGTTTTTGTGTACATAATATATGCGTGTGTACATTTATTATGCATATACAGTATAAATACACACACATGCATGTATATATTTAAGAAAAATGTTAAATATATTTATATCATATGATATAAATATATACATGTAAATATTTTCTAAATATATACTGTATGTGTGTGTCTTTATATATACATATAATAAATATAGACACACATATATTATGCACAAAAGGGTATTATGAGGGTGCAAAAAAAATCTAAATATTGAGAAAATTGCCTTTAAAGTTGTCCAAATGAAGTCCTTACTAGCAATGCATATTACTAATCAAAAATTAAGTTTTGATATATTTACGGTTTGAAATTTACTAAATATCTTCATGGAACATGATAATAATTTTGACCCTATACAATGTATTGT
>SCHK01168950.1:0-19678 GCA_004124795.1 Poropuntius huangchuchieni | reverse complement strand
ATGTTATTGTGATTGCAATACGCAAAGCTAACTGCAATAGGCCATGCTAATTTTGCTACTAATGCTAAAGAACAGCTGCTATCTTGGGACTTCTGCTGAAAAAGCTGGTAGCTCTGTGTTGTTAGCATGGTGGCTAATCAATATAGCATGTTTAAGCTTACTGAGCAAGGTGAGTTAGCCGACTATCCTAGAAATGTAGCAAGTATATTACCCAGTTAGGAATAGCTAGAAAAGGACACAAGCTTGAACATAAAATCTGTAATGGAGAACGGAGAGCTTTGTAGCATGTCTCAATGCTAACTGTTGTTTTGAAAAACACCACTGGATTTCATACGCATGCAATTAAAGTAACAATTCTTTAACATAATAAGGCATTGTTATGTTGTTTGTGACACTTGATAGAATGATATGCTAGCATAGTTCCTACATACAGTACACGTTCGAAAACTTGTGCAAGCCTGACAGCTAATAAAATGGCCAAATGATTAATGTTTCTGGGCAGCTTTATCACTGTTCTCCATCAAAGCTTTATTAATTTTAATTGTGACGCCCCAAACTAGTAAAGCTGAGGCTAAAAGTGTTTCCCACATAATTATAGCATTACGCACTCGTCTCATAAAAACAATAATTCCAACATGACTTGAAGGCAATATTGCATAGTATTGTGTAGAGTCGCCAAGGATTTGAAAACAGTTTCAGTGTGAAGTCGAAATTAGGAACATGATTTAAATTGCTAAAAATAATGCTAAATAAAAAATTGACAGCTTGATTTTTTTATACTTCGTTAGAGACCAACTGAACATTTCGAGTCGTCTTTCAGAATGCCTAAAAATGAAAATGATTTCATGACATTGATTTAAATGTGGCAAAGGAAAGTGCATTATAACGACGCTGCATCATGCTGTGGCACTCAGGGGAGGACTGAAATAAAACTAATGACTGCAAGAAGCCGCACAAATCGAAAGCAATTTAGAGATAAAAGCTTTGACAAGACAAACCAAGGAAGGTGAGCTTACAGGAACATAATTGCTTCAGATGCAACACAATTTTTGACATCAGAGACAAGACATTTTGTCTGTTTTTTCCCAACAATTTTGGATCCAATTGTTCCAGTACTGTGTTATTTAGCAAAAATGTGAAGGAGGCCAAATGATCACCAACAAGCAGGGTAAAAGTGCGGTTACACTAGACTTGTGATCCGATGGGGAGCCGGGAGTTCAGTTTTCATGAATAAATCTGTCCATCCGATGAACTGAAAATGTGCTTGATCAAAAGCTTTAAGGATTGAGCTTCAAAAGTACATCTGGGAAACTCATATTTGTTATTATGACGTCACACTTAAAATCGGAAACGTAACACATAAGTATCCTAAACAAAACAACACAAATAACCACATCTGAATTTAAATGCTGAATATTAAGTTGTGTCATACATTACATGGTCTCAAAACTGTTTTGAATACTAGTTAACTTCAAACATCATCAGAATTCTTTGCTCATATGACTTCGCTCACTCATTCATGTGCTTAGAACTCATAATTATGATATTTCTGACTCGAAGCACATGCAAGTGTAGGGTATAATGATTAACATTGGTTGAATATAGGCTAAGCAAGCATGATATGTTATGCCAGTGGTATGCTAAGCTAGTTTGTTAAATACTTGCAAAATGTAAGCTAACAAAAAGAAATGAAAAGAGTCAGAAATGATTAATTTCACAATTAATAGCTTGGTCATATACAATTAAATGTAATCATTTAAAAGGACGTAATAACAGTTAACTATGTTGTGCTAGCTTGTTTGCTAAATGGTTAGCTTGCTAAGTGTAAGGTAACAAAAGGTATAAAAAAAAAAAAAAATGTAGAAGAATGAGAAATATGTAATCTCGCAATTAATATCATGGTCATATGCAATTAAATGTAACCATTTAAAAGATTGTAATAACACATCGCTATACTAGTTGTATGCTAAACTATTTTGCTAAGTGGTTAGCTAAACGAATGAGTAACATTTAATCTCCCAATCAGTATCTTGGTCATAAATGTAACTTAAAAATGTAAAAAGTCATAATAATGATTTGCTATGCTAGTGATGTAATGTGCTAAGTTAATTTGCTAAACGATTAGCTTGCTAAATGTGAAGTAACTTAAAAACAAAATTTGACCTGATTCTCACAATATATTTCTTGGTCTTATTCAATAGGTAATAAAGGTAACAACAGTTCACTATGCTGTGCTTGTAGTATGTTAAGCTTGTCTGCTAAATAGTTAGCTTGCTATATGCAAGGTAACTTAAAACAAAAACAAAACAAACAAAAGAATGAGAAATGTTTATTCTCACGATTAATATCTTGGTCATGTTCAGTTCTCAATAAAGGTTGTAATAACAGTTCACTATGCTATGCTAGTAGTATGCTATTAAAGTTTGCTAAATGGCTAACTTGCTAAGTGCAAAGTAACTTAAAAAGTTTAATCATTTACAATTAAATGTAACTATTAAAAAATATGTAATGAGTCCAATAGTGGTATGCTAAGCTAGTTTAATTGGTTAGCTTGCAGAGTGAAAGGTAATAAAAATAAAAAAATAACCTGTCTAATCTCAAAATATATATCTTGCTCGTATACAGTACAATTAAATGCAACAATTTCAAAGGTCATAATTACAATTCAGACGGCATCTTGAAGGGTTTTTGTAGGATTTCTAATCAGGTACTCAACAGAGTATCAATTCAAATATCAATGGAGTTGATTTGGAGTTCTAAGTGCACTTGACTCTTTGACTTGACTGTAATATTCTTGTTTTTTGTTGTATTCAAATTTGGTCAGTTTTTGAATCGAATGACGAAAATATAAGTCTTAAAGTCAGCATGAAATGAAAGTTATGCTATTTTTCTAAATGTGTGTTATCCCATTGCTCATTTAATTAATCCATGAATAGATTTATAATTTTTACATCATATTTTCTTTTTTTACCACGTTCACCACCCTACAAGAAAACATCTTTCAAAACCTCCATTTAATCGTGACTTTAAGGCAAATAAATTGCTTTTCAATGTTGACTGAAAATGACCACTTACAATAATTTAATTTGAGTTTTAGAGGTCTTGACCATTGTGTATTTGGAAAACTGGCATCTGAATAATCTCCCGACAGTAGATCCATCTGCTCATCTGGCGGCGATCACGTCAAACAGACGCTCGCTCTAACAGTCATGCTCACGAGAGCCCTGCCTGGTTGCTACCGCCCTATATCTGCTTCGGACGACTGGGCCAAACGCAAATATGGTCCAACCTCATTCCACATTTATGGAAAGCCAATTTCATCCCAAACCACTCTCCAATCTCCTACTTCTGAGTGGTGTTTATTCAGTATTCAAAATCAAAAAAATTTCATGCCTCATTTTTTAGCACAATGGCTTTGTATTTTTGGCCACCGTGAATCAAGGTTATAAATATAAAGATGCACCAAAAAGATGGATTAATGAAAACGGCCGGATCTTGCATTCTGATTGTTTTTTGGAAGGTTGTGAATCCAAGTCAAAACAAGAAGCGGTAATGGTTCTAGAACCCAATGGGGATTTTTAGCTGGTTGGCTGCTGGTCACACATATCACCCACTCAATTAAAGTAGCTGAAGGAAAGAAAGCCCACGGGATGCTGGGAAGGAAGACGAGGTGTGAGTCGTGTGGCAGCAGTGTGGAGGCAGACTGAAGAGGAGGAATATCCACATGAGTGCTGATGCAAGAGAAAGACCCTGACTCTTGCCTTTAGGTTTAGTCACTGAATCTTTCGTGGCTGTTGGACGTGACTGTTCTCCAGATCGATTCTTAGTGAGCATTACCCAGCTGAAGCACAGCAAATGTGTTGTGGATGCCAGTCCCCAGGAGTCTTGGGGAGTAACTAACTAAAAGTAGGAACTTAACTATATTTTGCAGTAGTGTGACAGTAGTTCAGCTGTTCTAAGCAATTTAGTTTTTCAGAGTAAGCCACTTTCTTTAACAATTAGCAATGTTGCACAACAAAACGCTACACTGCTTGTGCATACAGCTTAGCAAAATTGAGGCAATAATTAAATGTGTTTAGTAGTGTTTTTTTCTGTGACTGAATCTGTACTTTTGAACAATTTTAGATGTTTGATTTTTAGATATTTGAATTTAGTCATATACTGCTATTATCACTTTTATATAAAAAAAAACAACACTTTCCATTCAGTTACTCACTCTCTCGTAACACACAAAATGTAGACCTTTACGTTTTGCCAGTAACAATGTATCTGCAGAATCATTCGACAAATCAGCGAATAGATCTTTTGGTGAATATTTTGTTTAAGCTGTTACTGTTGTCTCCTTTTTTTATTTTTGATAAAAGTTACATCATTCATGCCAAGTGGGCAAAATTTTCAAACATTAACTCGCTCACTCACTCATTACACACAAATAGACTCTCACTTGTCGCCATCTACAGGTGTAACAATGCAATCTGCGAAAAGAGTCACTGAATTAATTCAAAAGAGTCGAGGCAATGATTCTGACTTTTTTCCATTCTGAGAAAAAAAATGATAATTCAGATATAAACTCACAATTGTGAGAACGAAAGTCAAGTGTGACGTAAGTTGGAATTACTATTGCAATGCATTATTTTGTGGTGAAAAAAAGACAGTAAACATAAGACTTACAGAAAACTCAAGAGTTAGATACGAATGCAAAATTGTCAGAATTGTGTGGGGGCTTATATATAGGATTTGAGATTTTTTTTTTTTTTTTTTCCCCATTACAATACTGAGTTTTTGATCACAATCCTGAGAAAAATGGCATATTGTGCAATTCTCTGTTTATATACTTACAATCATGACTTTTTCTCTAAAAAACAAGTCCAAATTGTGAGATAAACCTCAAAATTGCTGTCACATTTTGAAATAAAAAGTCACAATTAGCTTTTTATTTATTTATTTTTATTCAGTGGCGGCTTCCAACTAGCTTCCATAATAACTTGACTGTAGTTCAACTCACTTTATATTATGATAATCTTCTAGATTGTGAAGCTTGAAGATTGTATTCATATTGTTGTTGCTTTTCCAAAATGTGTCAAGATAGAAATTAATATCTATTGCATTCCTTAGCTTTGCTGCAAAGAATGCTATTTGCGTAAGAAAGCATCTGCATTCTTTTTTTAAAGAGTGTTTGTCCTAAATGACAACGTAACCACATGACTTTTTTTTTTTTTTTTTAATTTTATGATATCCAGCAACTCACAAAAACCCAAATCAGGTCACTCACAACAGATGCACTACAATCAGCAATTGTTGTTCGAAGCAAGAGAAACTCTTCAAATAAATGAATTCCCTCTCTCTCACTCTCTCAATTGGAGTGCAATGAGCAGATGTATATTTTTCAATGGCCATCTAAGACGTTTTGCCAGTTTTCAGCTTGGCCCAGAGCCCAGGCATCACAGGAGACAATGTCCCACAGCGCTTTTCAACACTTTCCAATATAACAAACGGCGTTGCATTGTTTAAACGTATCCTCCCTCTCCACAAGCAATTCATTCAGGGATAAAAACTGTCATCTGACCTGTCCCACTGATTTTCTCTTAAAGACCTATTTGAAATGACAAAAACAAACATGTAATTACAGCATAAAGGCTCTGAAATCCCAACCCCACGATTAAAAGTGTGTGGCACTACTAAGTCGTGCAGAAAAAACAGCTTGAAAAACAAATCATGTCTGCAAAAGCCTCGAGGGAATGAGGATTTAAATAGTCTTGAATAATTTCGGAGATCTGCCAAATAATTAGAGAGACAGTGTTTCTAAATTGACTGGTATCGCATTTGACTTTTTTTTGACAACACAGTTCCCACGCTAACTGTCAAACTACAAGAATCCTACACCTCTGCGTGATAATAATGAAGTTTCGACTTGTTTCTGCTCTCAGTGTTTCCTAAATGGACTTGATGGCTCTTTTCCAAAATTTTGTGAGCTGGCTTGTTGTCTAATGCCATTCTTGAGCTGAAAGTACTTCCCTTTGTTTTCTTTCTATGGAAGCTTGATTCCACCACAGGATAAAAAAAAAAAATTAAAACGTAATTGGGACTATATTTTTCTTTTTCTTTTTTAATCGATCTATAACATGCATTTAAAATTTTCATTTCATGCCAACTTCAACCTTAAGTATGTGTAATAATCAGTAGCTTCCTTAGCAAACACCGCTAATTAGCATTACCCATCTCTTGATTACCAATTAAAAGCATAATGTGGCTGTGATAAAAGACGAGGTTTACTACATCAAATAATCTATTGAAAAAGTTTGGATTCCTTTGGTGAAATCCCACAATCCTTTATATAAAAGAAATCAATTGAAATAGAGATGTCTGACATATACTTTACTTGAGTTTCCTCTGCAGTCATGCACCCTGCTCTCAGAGGAAGGACTTTGAAGTGCACAATCATTAGAAATGTCATTTGGCCTCATCATTGCTGTTGATGAAAGACTGGCTTTTCTTCAGCCTCTGCCAAGCGTCTTCTTTGTCCGTCTTTCGCTTCAATAGCTGTTTGCTTCAGCTTTTAATCTTCACCGTGGTCTTACCCTACAATCCTCTCCTTTCTCTCTCAGACTCCAAGTTTTGGAGGCGGCAGATACATTCTGCAAAGCATCACAGGCACCTATACAAAATAGAACAAAGGCTGCGATAAGAGACGGAGATTGTTGATTGTCCTGTTGGGTTGGAAAGTACAGTCAAACCAGGCTTTGATCTTCCAGGAGGATGGATTGGAAGCAGATCGAAGATGGTTCCTTGGTTCAGTCCACGTAATAAGGTTCTGGTGTGAAAAAAATGTTTCAGAAGGGAAAGTGTGAAACCATCCTGGTAACTGATAAAGTGTATTATAAGAAAAGAAATACATTGTAAAACAATGTTATTTATACCTTTTTATATAATTATAATTTACTAGCAATTAATGTGTTAGAATAGTTAGAATAGTCAAAGTAAATCCTACACTAAAAGTGTAGTGATTGTTCACTCATTTGTTGACCTTCAAGTTCTTCCATACTCATATGACTTTTTTTCATCAGTGGAACAAAAAAGCAGATATTTGACAGAATGTCCCAGCTGCTCTTTCCATACAATGGAAGTCAACTGAGATGCTTAGGATGTCAGTAAAGGTTAGGCAATATTAATATTCTGTCTGAACAGAGTCACCTACATCTTGGATGCCCTGGGGGTAAACAGACAACCATCAAATTTTCATTTTTTTGGTGAACTCTCCCTTTAAGGGTAGTGGTTATCAAAAGTATCCTCATTTGCATTCTGAAGATGAACAGAGATCTTACAGGTTTGGAACAACATGAAGGTGAGTAATTAACAACATAATTTTCATTTTGGGGTGATCTATCCCTTTAAGGGCACAGCCATAGACAAGAGTTTCGCTCTGGCCTATGCAAACATATATATGGCGTACTGGGAAGAGACATTATTTCCAAAATGTAGGAAGTTACCAATGCAATATTGGAGGCATTTGGGCGATGTGTGGGGAATATGAGAAGGAATGGAGAAGGAGTTGAGGGAGTTTGTAGAAGACTTGAATCAGCACTGTTCCTCAATAAAGGTAAAATGGATGCTGAAGGAGAATGAGATTAACTTGGACACGATCACGTGTGAGGGACCAGGATTTGGGAAAACAGGAAAACTACATGTGAAGTTGTTTTTTAAAACAATAGATACCCATGCACTGTTGCATCATAGAAGCTACCATGATACATGTGTTCAGGGGGATAGTTAAGGCACAGTTTTTGAGGTTCAGATGAATTTGCACCAGGGAAGAGGATAGGGTTGGAGGCAATAAGAATGCTTTTCCAGGGGGAACTCCAGAAGATTCTTGAGACTGGTGGAGAAGAAGGAAAGAGGAGGGCTCAAAAAGAATAAGGGGAAGTGATGGTAAAGAGGAAGGTCTTGCCCTTGATAATGAAATATTCTGAAAACAACGAAAAGAATAATAAATGATGTTCAGAAGGGATTTTGAGAAATGGATGATATGGAGGATAAACATGGGGGACACTGCAGAATGGAGGCATTATTTAAAAACCTTAAAGACATGGTAGTGCACAGTGGGTTTAGGCCTACAAATCGGAAAAAGTCTCTTGGATTTTATGAGAGCATGATAAAAAAAGAAGGAGGGAGGGTGTATGGAATAAAGCAAAGAGTACCTTTGAATAGGAAGAACTGTGTTTACCTTATAAAGTGTGCAAGATATGGAAGGAGATTTGTGGGGAAACAGGAAATACTATTCAAAAAAAGAATGTCAGCTAAAATGTGTGCAATTAGATGGGTATTTTTGAAAAATGGACATTTAGTACCACATTTTTACAGACACAGAGTACACAGTATAAGGGTATGTGGATTGGAGCATAATCCGAGTTGGGGAAAAGGGTATAGATAAAAGAGAGAGAGGCACTGGATTAAAAAGCGAGGGGCGGTTTTCCCAAAAAGACTAAAAGAAAAGAGTTGAAGCCCCTTTTTTTAAGAGTGTATAAGAGAAAAAATATATACCATGTGGATGTAAGAATGGTATGTAATAAAGGGAATGTTGGTGTTATCCGTGTGTCTAATAATTTTTTTATTTATTTATTTATTTATTTATTTTTTTTGGGGGGGGGGGGGGGGGGGGGGGGGGAGGGAGTAAGGGAAAAAAGCTGGAGTAGTTAGCAATTAGGGGTTGGAAAGAGAAGACCCTGTGTTTGAGGCCAGCATCTGTGATCTTGTTGCTTGGATCGAGTGGGAAGGGTATTGTTAAGAGGAAGAGAAGAGAATGTTTAAATAGAATGAGTATGGGGAAAATATTGGAATGGAATGGGAGGGATGAGTTAAAAGAATTTGGGATGGTTTCAGGGGTAAGGTGGAGTTGGTTTAGTGGTTAGTGATTATGTTTTAGAAATAGGCGGTGGGAAAAAGACAAGTAAATCAGGCAGAAAAAAGTGTTAGATGATGGAAAGAGTGCGGGAATGGAACTGGGAGGATGGGGGGCTCGGTGGGAGTTGAGTTTTGGGAAAGACATTGACGGGAGGTTGAAGAGTTTTGGGTATTGCAAAGGATCATTGTAGAATTTGTTTTCTCACCACTGGTGTGACAAGAAAGGTTAGAAAGATAAGAAGGACAAAGAAGAGAGGAAACAGTTAGGGTTCTCTGCTCCCGCGGTCACACTCAGGTGAGTGTAAAGTCAGTTAAGGGTAGTGGTTGACTTTGGGAGAAGCTTGGTGCTTAGGTGCCTGCCAATTGTGATCCTCATGAACTCTTTTTGAAAATTTTGTAATTAATCACTTACCCCCATGTCGTTAAAAACCCGTAAATGCTTTGTTCGTCCTCGGAACACAATTTAATATATTTTGGATGACAGCTGGGAGGCTTGTGACTGTCCCAATGAGTGCCTATTAAATTACACTGTCAAGGTCCAGAAAAGCATGAAAGACATCGTCAGAGTACTCCATCTGTCATCAGTGGTTCAATCATAAGGTTATGAAGCGACAAGAATACTTTTTGTGTGGAAAGAAAACAAAAATAATGACTTTATTCAACAATTCTGCATGAAAGTATCTGTAAAGAGTATCCCTTTAATGAAGGAGTCACTTGGACAGTACACAAGGAAGGTGAGCTTGGGTTAATATAGGCCTAATTGGAACCCAGTCTCTTACGGGTGATTAGCACCAACCAAAGCAACGGCACATTTGCATACAACCAAAAAAAATAGTGGAGTTTTTCTTGAAAGGGAGTAATTAAGGATGAAGAATTTTTAGGGAGAAGGATTATTTTTAAGATACAGTGTAACAAAGCTGAATGGAACGATACGTCTTCTACATGTATTTACACTTTGATTTGAATGCAAACAGCTTATCTTTCCATTGCAGCTGACACAGAGCAGCGTACGCTATACGCGTCCACCGGGTGCTCCCCAAAATGGCACTACGGTAACGTTACGCTTCCGAAATGTTGAATAACAACGTTATTTTTATTTTCTTTCCATACAAAAAGTATTCTCGACCACTGATGGCAGATGGAGTACTCTGACGATGTCTTTCTTACTTTTCTGGACCTTGACCATGTTATTTACCAGGCAGTCAATGGGACAGTCTCAAGCCTCCCGAATTTTATTTAAAATTTCTTAAATTGTGTTCCGAGGACGAACGAAGCTTTTACAGGTCTGGAATGACATGGGGGTAAGTGTTCAATGGCAAAATTTTCATTTTGGGGTGGAGTATCCCTTTAACATCTACATTTTTGTTCCAAAGCAGAAAATAAGTCACAGACAAGTCACCTTTTCTGTCGCAAAAATGAAAATTTGTTTGAAATTCTCACCCTGAAGCAATCCAAGATTTAGATGAGTTTGTTTCTCCATCAGATTTGGAGAAATGAAGCATTACATCACTTGCTCACCTCTGAATGAGAATCCAAACAGCTGATAATGACATCAGAAAGACAAATCCTGTTGAGACATGCATGAGGCATGAGACAAGTGTTTTAAAATGTAAAAAAGCAATTTATCTTGAATGAAAACCGTGCCAAACCATACGCCTCCTCAAACTGCCTGTTTATAGGGCAAAACTTATATTCAACATGGCAAACCAAAAGAGCTCAAGTTCCCCAGCAAAAAGCAATAACAACATTCATCACTGACAGTAATCCTCAGGTGGTGTGCTAGCAAAAAGGGTAGCATTGCTAATGAGCTAGCGACAGATCTGCAACAGGGTCCCCCGTGATGCCTGGATATCCAGACTTTCATTCATATAGATTACCTTGAAAGCCTCTGTTGTGGGTCAAAGGAGAAAAGTCATTTGTAAAACATGACAGAGTTAGTAATGACCTGCTAATATCACCATCAGGCAAAAGGATCATATGACAATGAAGACTGGAGTAAGGATGCTGCAAATTCAGCTTTACATTACAGGAATAAATTATAATATGAAACATATTGTAAATACAGAACAGTTATATAAATTGTAATAATATTTCACAATATTACTGTTTTTACTGTGTATTTTTAATCAAATCAATGCAGCCTTGGTGAACAACAACAACAACAAAAAAACATCTTGAAGACCACAAACTTTTCAATGGTAGTTTAACTTTTTGTAGTAAAGTTTTTGAAAAATTAGGTGACTGTTGCCACACACTAGAAATATGTTCTGTATTGTCACTTAAAATTCTCTTTTTTTTCTCTTATGTCCTCCATCAGTCTTCATCTGAACATGACAATTTTTTTAAGGAGTGCTTGAAGGTAATTCAAGGTAGGCCGTGTGATTAACCCAAGACGTGCTTAATTAGCAAATTGATTAGTTCCCCTATCTGCTCTAAATGACAGGACACAATTCTTCAAGATGCAAATAAAGTCTCGCCCACAAGGAAGCACTAACTGATCAGCATTAAAAGGGGTCATCCATGGTAAAAAAAAAAAAAAAAATTAAATCCTGCCACAAAATAATGTGTCACATGCAGGATTTTTTGAAGGATGAAGCAGTACAAACTATATTGAATGAGTAATTTTGCATGCAGTTGCGTTAGCCAATCATAACAGAGACTGTTTATACAAGTCTTAAAAAATAGTTCACCCATAAATGAAAATTTCCTGAACATGTAATCATCTTCAGGTGATCCAAGACGTAGATGAGTTTGTTTCTTCATCAGATTTGGAGCATTACTGTACATCACTTGCTCACCAACAGATCCTCTGCATGAGAGTCCAAACAGCTGATAAAAACATCACAATAATCCACAAGTAATCCAAACTACTCCAGTCCATCAATGAAAATCTTGTTAAGAGAAAAGCATGTTTGTAAGAAACAATTCCACCATTAATGTGTTCTTTAAACTTTAAACTGTTGCCTCTTGCCAAATTATGAGTCCTTTATCCATTTTCACTGGAAGTAAGCATGGACAGTTTAAAGTTAAAACATCTTAATTGATTTGTTTCTTACAAAACACAAAGCTTTTCACTTTATAAAACATTTACTAATGAGGAATATATATGACCTCTTTAAGTTCAGAGTATATATTTGACAGAATAGTCATGTCTCAGTAATATAATTTAATGTGAAGACAGACTTCTCCAGCTGTTCTTGAGATTACAGCAAAAAGCGAATTAAAAAAATAATAAAAGTACTAGAAGTTCCCTGAAGGCCCCGCGAGAATTTAATTGGCTTTTTTTGTGACCGTAGCATCTCTCATTAAATTCCCCTCAGTGCATATTTGACTGCGTACAGTCTTGAAATTAACCTCCTTTCTGCTCCAAAACTTTCTGTACATATGAGAAAGTCAGTGACACAAATTAGTTTTATCTTAGACTAAATCATTATGATCAATGGTGGTTCTCTTAAAATGGTTCACTTTCAAGGATGAGGCTTAATTTGTTTCTGAGAAACCACAGAAGTTACAGTCTGTTTGAAGTGCAGTCTCAGATTTCTGAATGTGGCTTGGGTTCTTGACAGATGCAATAAAAAAGTTATATAATGTTACACATTAGTTTACATCAAATAAGCAGTTTTTTTCTCTCTCTCTCTGTATATGTGTAAAATTAGATGAGTCATCCAATCCTAAAAAAAATGGTTTACCCAAAACATGAAAACATGATATGTCATATAAACAGACATACTTCCATCTGTGAAACACAAATTGAGATGTTTTGTAGAATGTACTCATGCTAACAATTATGAACAATTTAAACTGATTTAAAATACTGTTTTTGTTGGTAACAAAAATGTCCACAAATTAATTTTATGCGCATACTATGTATATTTGTAGTACATTATAAAACATTACAACCAGTCTGCAGTAAGCATGAAAAATATTTATTTTAAATGCTATTAGTTAACATAAATTTGACAGCCCTAAAATAGCAAAACTAAATAAAAATTAAATAAACTAAAACTAGACAACGTCTCTGTTACGTATGGTAACCCTTGTTCCCTGATGGAGGGAGCAGAGACATTGTGTTGAGTGTACGACACTAGTGGTCGCTTTCTGATATCTTTGACATCTTTGAGAAAAGGCCAATGAAATTGGGTGTGTAGAATTGGCATAGCTGGCCACGCCCCGGACATCTGGGTATAAATAGGCTAGCGTGGCATCTGCTCACTCATTCTGTTCTGAGAAGTCGAGAAGCATCTCAACCCACTCAAAGGCAATTTGGAGTTGTGGCATGAAGGACACAACGTCTCCATTCCCTCCATCAGGGAATGAGGGTTAACTAACCCAATACGAGAGGTCACTCGAGGGAACTGACCCCGTAATGGGTTCTAATAGCGAGTTCCTCCGCTGAACTTCGCTACGTGAAGTGCTATGTGATGGAAGGGTGAGAGGAGTCCCTGAGGGGAATCGTGCTGGTAACAACATCTACACCCTACCAGTCTCTTGAGTCAAGAACTGGCGTTCAGAACTTTAGAAGAAACTGATTCCATTCTAGATTATAAAATCTAGCAAATTAAATAGTTGTAGCCCAAACTGCAGCTCTACAGATATCTGCTAGAGAGGCCCCGTTTGCCAGGGCTGCTGATGCAGCCATGCCCCTGATAGAGTGAGCCCTCACTCCCAGTGGGCAGGGTAGGCCGTTAGGATTGCCTCCACAATCCGGTGGGAGATCCTTTGTCTGGATACAGAATTCCCCTTCTGCTGTCCTCCAAAGCAGATAAAGAGCTGTTCAGAATGTCTGAAACTCTGAGTGCGATCTAAGTATGTTCGTAGGGTTTGCACTGGGCACAACAGAGACAGATGGGGATCCCCTTCCTGGAAGGGAATAGCTTGCAATGTTACCACCTGGTCCCTGAAAGGAGTGGTGGGAAACTTGGGCACATATCCAGGCCGAGGTTTCAAGACAATGTGAGAGATAGCGCAGTCAGGAGGGCCATCTAAGACCACCGTGAGATCCCGAGAGGGAATGAGACCTGGCCTCTGATGGTTCAACCTCCGGGCGCCTCTGAGGAACCTGACAACCAGATTGTGCTTCCCCATCAATCTGACCCCCACAGTGTCGTGGTTAGCCGCAATTGCGGCCACATACCCCTTACGTGTAGAACCACATACACCTTAAGTGAAAGAAGGAAAGCACAGCCCTGACACCACATCTCTGAGGGTCCTTCCCCTGGGAAGTACACCAATTCACGAAAATGCGCCACTTCAGGCTGTACAGCCGCCTCGTCGAGGGGGATCTGGCCTGAGTAATGGTATTCACCACTGCTGGTGAAAGGTCTCTGAGTTCCTCCTGGTCGCATCCAGAGGACCAAACACGAAGGTTCCAGAGATCCGAGCGCGTATGCCAAATTCGTGCCCATCGAATTCGCCAGGGGAGGAACTGATGCCATGAGCACGAGCTCCAAGAACCAGGTCCTGTTGGACCAGTAATTGTCTTCGCTGACTTTGCACAGTGTCTGTGCAATGAGGCTCACTGGGAGGAACGCATACTTGAGTAAGCCCCTGGGCCAGATGTGTGCCAGTGCATCCGTGCCTTGGTCAGGGAGTACCACAACTGGCAATGGGTCGATTCTGATGAGGCAAATAGGTATACCTTTGCCTGGCCAAACTGACTGCAAATCAGCTGAATCATTTGAGGGTGAAGCCTCCACTCGCTCCTGAGCGAGACCTGTCGTGAGAGGAGATCCGCTACACGATTGAGGTCGCCTCAAGTAAGAGATGGCTCCAAAGTAAGAGATGGCGGGTATGTTGTGACATGTGAAGGGAGCAAACACCACCCTGGTGGTTGATATATGCAGCCGTCACTCTGTTGTCCATCCGGACCAACACGTGCTTGGATCAAGGGTCGAAACCTCCTCAAGGCTAAAAGCACTGTCAGCAACTGAAGAGCAACCCCTAGTGTTGTACACTCGACACAACGTTGAAGTGAACGACAGAAAAGGAACTAAGACTACAAAATAAACCTAATCTGAATATACCATAGATAAATACAGTAGAAATAAACAATACAATTGTTTAATATAAACAGCAAACACCCTAAAATGTAACTAATGCAAATCAACAGCACTATCTTTGGGTGTAATTTTTTGGTTTTAGTGCCGCTTATGTTGAGAGGTGTACCGAAGCCCTCACAGGACTCCAGAACAAATGAAAAGTCTTTGTCTCTTTATTACTGCTGTAGGATCCAGAGATTGAACTTTAGAGCTGATGTTCAAGCATCAAATGATGGCCTCCTTCCTGAGTTGTGCTGAAACAGCACTGGCTATCCATCAGAGGTGGGGAGGTGGTCTCTGCCCTCAACACTATTAGGAAATGTTCAGTTTCAGCATTCTTGATGTGTCACTATAACCAGGTTAAAGTGATATATTAGTAAGAGATAATACACAGAAATGTTGGGGAGTAACTGAGTAAAAGCAGCAGTGCTACTAAATTAAAGGAACAGATTGCCTCTGAAATCACTTCAAATCTGTGTGACTTTATGGAGCACAAAATATAATATTTTTGAAGAACATTGGGGACCAAGCAACATTGGACTCCACTGACTTCCACTGTGCAGGGGAAAAAATGAAATGAAATGAAATAAAATAAAACAATTATTTTGGAATAACAGCAAATAAATGAATAATAATAATAGTAATATATTTATTGTTTTTATTATTATTATCATTTTATAATAGTATTTACAATGCAAAAATATATTGCTTACTTTAGTATACAATAGATTTCAATCTATAATCATTTACTTGTCAAAGACAGTCCTAAAAAAAAAACAGGGCAAATCTGACACCCTTTTTTAAATAAAATGAACGAATTAAGAAATAAATATTAGTATAGTAATTTTACTGTTGTACTGTACAGTTAAATTGTTATCATTATTATTACTGTTATTTTATATTCATATTTATATATAATAGCAATATGATTTTATTCACCAAATTTTGCAGTTAGTTCCACATAAGTATTTGCACCCTTTTCCTGATCCCTACAATCTAACTGCTGTTTTTGCTACCTGTACTAAATGTAAATAACCTATGTTATAATAGTAGGTATATGCCTAATTCGACTAAGCCTTACTTAGCAGCAAGTTCTAGTTCAAGTATGCTTACATAGTACGAATAATAGGAAAATCCTGTATTACATAATATAACTGAAAAAACTCCATATAATGGAGTGATTATTACTTGTAGCAAATGGGAAGCTACTGTATGTATGTAGGTCATATGCTTTGTCATTCAAAGTCTAATTTTTTTTTTTTTGGCAGCATAAAGAAATGTGGTTCTTAGAAATGTAAAACAGTCCTAAGCTAGCAGTTTTGGATTCCAGATGGACGAACATTTCTCCAGAGACTGAGCCGAACACATGCCATGTTCCAGACTTAGGGCACTTTTTTATCTACTCCAACGGCTTCCATCATTTTTGTTTCTCAATTTAATTTCAGGCCTCAACGAAAACCAATGACTTTCTAAATACCCTTGGTGTCTCCTCAGCTCTATAGCAATGTGATATGTATTTAACAAAGCATCTGGCGGAGAGCCTTTCCACCTCCTTGTGTGTTTTCTCAGAAAAAGAAGTCACAATAAGGGGAGTTGCTGATGGATGTTGAAGAGGCCATTTTTAATACTTAAAAAAAAAAAAAAAATTCACTGGCTTGCTGAGTCTCAGGATGAAAATTGTTAATGTCAAGTATGACATTCATCCAAACAGCAAGAGAAAAAAGGCATGAAATGTCAGATGTTCATGAAAAAGTTCATGAACTTTTTTTTATTTTATTTTTTTATAAAAAGTCTTCACTAGACTATGAAACATCGAAGTCATTAGCATGACGTAACCACGTTTGTTTATATTGCCATGAAATGTGGCAAAGCCTGTCTGAGTAAATTTATTTTTAATTAACAAAATCTTCTACTTGTTGTCCTGGAAGAGATGAAAATAAGTGACTGGCAAACTGCCATAATCATAATACTCTCAATAGAATAGAATAGAATAGAATAGAATAAATCTATGTATTACAGGAAAAACTTTCATTTCAGAATGAACTATATCTTGGAGAGGAGGAGAAGAAAGCAAACACCAGACATTTAAGTCCCTGCAGTCCACATCTAAAAAGAGCAAAGGTCAGATGAAATGCATTGCCATTCCAACAATTGCATTTCTCCTCAAGTGGCATTCATCATCTGGTTGCCCCTCTTAGGGTGCACTTCACTCTTGTCTTTGTCCAATTGATCTTGGACCACAAGTACCACAGGAAGGCAAACAAAGCGTTTGGATTCCCGTCCACCGCTGGAAGTGTCCGCTTGACAACAGCGACCTGAGTGCTCTGTGCTATTACAGTAATACACAGGGAAGGAAAATCAGTGTCCAGAAATATTGGAAACATACGGCAACATGTTGAGGCATGGCTTAAGATATTTACAGCCAAGTTAATTACCTTTTTGGAGGTAATCAGTTAGATCTGAAGAAGCAGATAGAAAGAAAATAGGTGAAGCAGACTTTAATTAAAAATAAATTTAATTAAGACTGGCCAAGAAGTGTATTAATTTGTCCAACTCTCTATTGATTTGAAGACAAAGCATTTCTTATTGCAATATTTACAATGTTAACACAACATCTTGTTTTTAAAAGCCTTCAATGACTTATAAAGAAAAACAAAAAAACATGTTCTGAAGTAATATTTTAGCTAAATTATTATTATTACTATTATTAACAGCAGTAATACTAATTTAGGTCTTGTAACTTGTTTTTGTTAGCAATTTTAGGTGTTATATTTGGAATTGTGCGTTTTATTTTAATGGACTTAACTATTCAAATTTGTTAGTATGAACTGACCATCCTTTGTGTTGTGTAAAAAGCCACTCAAAGCTGTACTTGTTTTATTTTAAACTTCACTCACACATACTTCAAATTAAACCATAGAAACTGAAATAAACAACTTAAAATCTATAAGAACTTCCAAGAAAAGTGCCTTTTTCCCCCAAGCTATTTGTTATTCTCTCATCAAAGTTAGCGGCACGCAGAGCAGCTAGCATCATTATGGTCGAAACTGTGTCACTAAGTGTGGACTCTTCCTATCTGTGGTGAAATATGCTCAAACTTTAGGAGCCTTGGGGAGTTTTATCCCCTTTCGCCTAGCTAGAAGAGTGTGAAATTGTGTCTCAGAGGTTTTAGAAAGAAGAAAGGGTGAAAAAGGCATCTACAAAAAGCAATTAATAACACATCAACTGAAAATGTACAATGTACAACTGTCCAGTAAACACAAAGCATGAAACAGGAGTAAAAGTAGATGAAAGACTGAGGTGAAAAATCAAAGTCTACATTAAAATACAAATGAACCCATTTACTTACTTCAAATTGTACAAAACTTTCTCTGCTTGCTGTCACCAAGGCCAAGTCATTTACGCAACACCAAGAGTAACCACTGTTTTCAAGCAGGTTTCCTCAAACACTCCCCATCTACCATTGGTCACATGAACACATAGCCACGCCCCCCAACGTAAGACATTGGTTTAGCCAGTGTTGCTGTCGTCAGGCAGATTAAGAGGCCCGCAAGAGAAAACAGAGCAATGTTTTGAAAGCACCACAGTGTTTACATGTTGAACAACAAATGGCTCCCTTGTAGTTGTCTCTGGATTGCAAGTTGAGGTAATGTATTTTAACATCGAATTGATTACACACTACACATTAGTACATAAGGTACATAAAGAGTCATTTTGTTTGGTACAACAGACTTTGAGCCAATAACTGTTTAGGTTGATGGAAAAGTATGTAGCTTGCAACTGGTTGTAGAGAGTTTAAAGCAAGATCTTTATGAAGCATCCCCTATAGGCCTTTAGTTGGACACCATGTTAACTACTTAATGTTCATCCATTTAGCATTTTTTGAGTATGATAAGCAATTTCAGTACAATAGTTGTTAGGAATTTCAACTAAATCACATTGGCTGTACTGCAATGAACCAACCTGACATTACTGCATAATGTATACACTTGTAATTGCTCGACATGTCTATTTTTGTGTTGTCAGCCCCCAGTTTTGGGTCAGTTGGTGCACAGCTGTTTTTCTGCATTGTTTCCAACATCTGCTGTTTTCTCATTAGCAAATGTAATTGTGACAGTAGTCACTATAGCACCCTCTGTAATTATCTGTGCCTGTGACAAACTATTTAAAAAGATGGGCTTTGTTACATAAGATCGTAACTTTAAATTCATGTGGTGTAATGGAGCATTTATGTATTTAACTGCATGAAAATGTGCTCAATTCTAAAAATGGAAGGAAATGATTTGACATTCTGTCCTGTGGATCTAATAGTCTTTGGCTTTCATATGGACATTTTGTCATTCTGACTTCACAGAGCATTAATCAGATGGAAATGAAATCCTTCATTGTTAAATGTGCTTTTACCAAACTAAAATTCATTTCATTAAAGCCTGTGGGATTAACTGCTGTACTCAAAGAGTTGTAATGTACATGGCGAAATCCATTTGTTAGTAGTCCTAAGTCTCTAAACAATTAGGCACTGGTAAAACATTTACCATAATGCAAAGGTTTAATGATGACGAAACTAACCAGCCAGATGTTGGTCCCTCTGGGGGTGGGTTTTGTAGATTAAAAAAAATAAAAAAATAAAATAAAAAAATAAAATTGATTATTCTATGAAATCTATAATTATTAATGGCCAATATATGAATTGCTAACACACAAAAGGTTATATTTTGAAGAAGTTTTATTAAGCTGTATTT
>SCHK01168868.1:0-10253 GCA_004124795.1 Poropuntius huangchuchieni | reverse complement strand
TCATGGTGTTCAACAGAGGACTAAAGGGAAGTCCCCACCCTTTTTATTTTCTGTATGGTGACCATATCGGGTGGGAAATGTGCAGCATCATGGTTGCCAGTGTGGTGACTAACTAAATGACAAATACTTCTGGTCTTATATTTAGTTTAGCTTTATGGTGAATGGTTGCCGCTGTACTGAAACCATCAATGAAAGGCTTTGAGGCCTGCATTGTGAACTGTGGCTGACTGAATATTGATTGAATGTGTCTGCGTATGATGCAATAAAGATCTAAAAGCCTGTCATGAAGGTCACAAAGTCAAACAAACTGAATTTCCAATCTCTTTATTTCCCAGGAAAGATGAGAGACAGGCTGGTTGAACTGGGAGGTGTTGCCACCAAACACCACAAAGAGGAAGACCAAGTAGATAGCGAAGAAGATGTGGACAGTGGTGAATTTGAACAGCATGCGGTGGTGTTTGAGGGCGAGGACATTATGGAGGATGCTTTTAGAGAAGCCCAATCCATCCAGAAAGAAATCGCCCAACTCCGGATGGAGGTGAAGAGGCTGGGCAAGCAAAACACACGCTTTCTCACCTCTGTCAGACGCATTAGCAGCATCAAACGTGACTCCAACACGATCGCACGCCACATCAAAACCAAAGGGGAGAACCTGTATGCTCGAATACAGAAGATGGATGCACTTTGTAAAGACCTGGAGGAGAAACACGGAGCCCATTCGGCTTTGGTGCGCATGATACGTGGCCAGTTTGTCTCTATAACGGGTTCTTTTCATGAGGCCATGAATGAGTACAACAGCGCTGAAATGGCACAGAGGGACAACTGCAAGACTCGCATCCAAAGGCAAGCGGAGATTATGGGTAAAGAAGTGACTGGAGATCAAATTGAAGAAATGATCGAGACAGGCAAGTGGAATGTCTTCTCCGACGACTTGCTCACAGACGGGCGAACCGCTCGCTCAGCGCTCACTGAGATCGAGAATCGCCATAAGGAGCTTTTGGAGTTGGAGAGTCGCATCAGAGACATTCATGATCTGTTTTTCCAGCTGGCCTTGTTGGTGGAGGAACAAGGGCCCATGGTGAACAACATTGAGTCCAATGTATATGCCACCCAAGACTTTGTGGCCAAAGCCACAACTCAGATAAAGAAGGCTGTCAAATACAAGAAGAAAAACCCTTGTCGGCAGCTCTTCTGCTGTTGTTTTCCATGTTGCAATAAATGATCTCGGTGTTAACGCCTTACCATTTCGCATAAGCCATAGCATATGGCTAGTCTTGCAAGCAAGTGTTAACCAAGTCATTTGATCTGCTCTGAAGACACAAACCGGTGCCCAGTGCCTGCGCTTGATGGTTGTCATTTTGAAAAAGTTTGTGTTTTCTTGTAAACCACAGGAGCTGCAATGCAAATGAGCTAAAGCGATACTGCAATCTCACTGCTGAACTTCTGTGAGAGTCACAGGACATTCAATTGATGTGTAAAAGATATTAAAAGGGAAACCACAAGTAAAAAGAGTTTTACGCCCATGTACAGTGCACGAGCAAATATTATGCAGAAACATGTTTTACTGATGATTCTACTGCTTTATTTTAAGGTATATTTGTGTATGTATGGTTTGTTGCATTAATTTAATAAATATTTTTTATCTTTTAATGCATTTACGTTTGTTTGATCGCCATTTTGTGCTGGACTGTTCCTTGTAGGAAATTTATGCAATAGTATTGCATCAGTGTAGGTTTCCCAACTTTGAAAGTTACTTCTGCAATATGACTTGCAAAAGACATTGTGTAAAATTGTTTGGTGGTTTCAAGACAAAACCCTGCAATCTTATACATTTAAACAAATACTGAGAACTCTTTCTTTACATTGTTGCACTTTCATCAGAACCAATGGGAGAAATATATCTTCTGCTTCTTTAAGAACCACATTCACGTGCAAAGGTTTCAAGTCAAGAAGATATTGCATTTAAATCTCACAAGTTTACCAGGAGCGGGGTTCGAAAGCATGAGGGCATTTGTTCATTGGATGTCAAATCCAACTTCTTAACCTTTCAGCCAACCTGGTCTCTGTGTGTGTTTTTCCCCCATGGGGCTAAATCATTTAGGAAACCTGCATTTAACTAAGCATAACCTTGCTTTACTAAACTGCTTAGTCACTTGTTTTTCTATTGGACGCTTATCTACATTTTTTTGTAAAGAGGGAAATGGCATATATTGAACATAGTTTAAATATTAGGAAGATCTACCAAGAGTGGGGTTTGAACCCACGAGGACATTTGTCCATTGAATCATAAGTCTAACGCCTTAACCACTCGGCCATCCTGGTCACTCTGGGGTTTGTTTGGCCTCAAATTGAGGAATTATATAAACTGACCTCAGATTGTGGAATTTGATTTTGCTGGTTCTTTGCTTTTAATAACCGCATCTACCCAAAGAGCAACTTTCTTCTTTAAAATGAAAATGCCCTTCTTCAAACTAGGTAGTTATGATGTTCATTTCAGATTTGTTTGTAGTGGTGTATTAGGCGTCAAAAGTTTTACATTCTTGTCTTGAGGCTTGTTGGTATTTCTAGCACAATTAGGAAGTTTAAACAGTACAATAAACCTAAAATGTAATGATGCACATGCATGTGAAAAAAATTAGTTATAGGCATTTGCTGCTGGTTGACAAATTTCTAACAGAAAAGTCAACTGGGCTTTGACTGTTTAAGAAGCTATCAATTTATTAACTAAGTTTGTTATTGATTTACTAGGCTATTCAGTCACTTGTTTCTCTGTTGGTTACATAGCTACATTTTCTCCCATTGTCAAATGTTAATACCATATTCTACATGAAATCCACATTGTGCTTAAATGTTCTACCAGGTGTGGGGTTCAAACCCACGCAGACAATTCTCCATTGGATCTTAAGTCCAACACCTTAACCTCTTGGCCATCCTGGTTTTGGTCACCTGTCCTTGAGTTTGGTGACCTGTCCTTGAGTTTTTCTCTTTTTTGTAATTTTTTTAATTTTAATTTTAATTTTTTCAGATCTGGAAGTGTGTGTTTGGAGTCACAGAAATTTCTGTAGCGTTTTAGTAGTTATGTTAAAAAATAAACAAATAAAAGCAAATAAGGTACCGTGTGCAGCTAAAAGAAAGAAACTATGCAGAAAATGTATTGTTAAGTTCAATACATTTTCATTTAAAAAAAAAAACATTTAGACTATAATGTGGCCATCAGTCTAAAGTCTTATAAGAAAAGTCTACAGTCTTCTGTGGATTTTGCATGTGATGTGATGTGCCTTACAGATACTGCAATTCACTTTGTAACTGCAGTTGGCACTGCATCTATGTAAGAGAGGCCAAAACACTAATGCACTGGCATTTATGAATGTGTTTATACTGTCTTTGTATATACAAATGCAATGTGAAAGATAAAATTGGAATACTATTTACACTGTTTTAGAGCCCTCTTTTTAAAGTCACATTTTCCCATCAGGTTTGAGTGATTCATAACAGTGGGAATGTGTTGCCATGGTACACCACTAGATGTCAGCATTGCATTTTTTTTTTTGTCTCAAAACCAAACACGTGTTACATGATAAAATAACTGGACTACATATCGTAAACAACTGAATAAATGATATTTGGTATAAGATATGTTAGTTACCTAACCGCTGGTATGTAAACAAATATGCTCTGTTGGCTTTTCACAATAAAAAGACGTTTGGAGTGTTCTATTGAAATTTGTAGCTAAATATTTAGCAAAATAGTAGCAAAAAGCTGGTAACAATTAATTTGGGAAATTACGTAAATTGTTATTATAATGTTGTTATTTTAGTTTGTCTGGTTGCTAGTTTGTTTCAGGATTGCTTCCTGGAAACCTGTCTGATGTGTATGTAGGCTAACTGTAGCTAAACCATAGTACTGAATTCAAAACACTTGCACATCTACCAGCAGTGGGGTTTGAACCCATGAGGACATTTGTCCATTAGATTTTAAGTCCAACCACTCAGCCATCCTGGTCACAGAACAAAACTTCGTCCATCCACTCCACACCCCTGTTGAAAAAAAGACAAACAGCATATGATTAGGTATGTTTTAAAGCATGGCTGCTGGTCATGTGCTGGTCCTAAGCTAGCTGCTATGAAATCTTTACTGAGTTTTCTAAATTAAATGTAAGAATAACTTTTATATTGTTAGTAATATTTCAAGACTATCAATTACTTGACTGAAGTACCTTAGATCATTGTATTGCATTGCATTATGTTTTGCCAACCAATATAATAACCGATATTTATATGCATTTTATGTAAGTTGACTGATATACTGTTAAAGATTTCATTGATTTACAAGCTTTCAGAATTTCACCTTGTGGCCATATAAATCTCACTATAAATGTACCTTAAAGTTCAAATAATTTTCTTAATTCATGTGTTCCTTGTATATTCTCCAGATATTAAGTCAAATTATATTTTAAAGACAAAGAATCCAAGACATTTTTGACATTGATCATGTGATTGTTTGTACAGGGCGGTAAATTGTTCTTCAGAACATCTCAAATCATATCGGATTCATCAAGTTTTATTCTTGTCAGCTCTAGTGCTGCTGTCAGTAGAGCAAGCAATATATGACAAACCAAATACTAAGATATTCTGAAATCACACAACTTTTTATTTAATACATTTTGTAATGAAACAAATATTGCATTTTGATTGTATAAGACTTATGGTCCTCACTGTATAATACAGTCTTGTTGTGTTCTCCCCAAATCTCTCTGTCTCTGTCTCTGTCTCTCTCTCTCTCTCTCTCTCTCTTTCTCTCTCTGCCACTCACTCAGACTCTCGTTCTCTCGCTCAGCATCATCTCATGCAGACAGGGAGTTTTTGCTGACAAGGAAACAAGCTTTTGCACCATAGTCCAACTTTCAATTTTCATGGTCCTCTATTCATTGTTCAGTATCCCTTTGAAGATTAAAGTACAAGCCTGAAGACAGGGCATCTCTTGAGTCGGATCTTTGTGCTCGCTTTGTTTGCTGCTTTGGAGAGGCGTTTTCTCTACTTCACACTTGCAAATGACCTCTTAAGTTGTTGGACATGCTGTAGGAATTATTTGGATTCACTTTCAAAGCCTAGATGATGTGCTAACTGTGCAAACATCAGGAGTGGCAATCCTTTAGGATGAGAATCTTAAACAAGCCCAGCAGTCTGAAGATAATGGCTATGGTGAGATCTTCACTGCAGAAAGTGATGCTTTTTCTACAACACATCCAAAGAATGGCCGTCACGTCACCACGTTATCAGAAACTGTGCAAGGTAAAAGAGCGTTTGTATTAAATTACTTTGTGTATGCTATGAAGGTGCATTTGATTCAGATCTGTTTATGATTGTGTGTATTTGGGCTCATAGATTCTTAGTGTTTTAGAGGGTGAAATGAAAAGTGCATTCACCAGGTTTTAACATTCAGTGATATTGCAAAGGGGTGCATTATTAAACGGTGGCTAAACGTGGTATAGTGAAACAAAGCAGCAGTAACTTTTATCATTGACTGATCTTATCAGGAATCTTGTCCAGAAAGTCACAGTTATTTTATTCTCTAACAGGTATTTCATGAATTATACAGAAATTTGCATCTCAAACTATCTCTTTAAAACATCAGGTCTCTACCAGGAGTGGGGTTCGAACCCACGAGGACATTTGTCCATTGGATCTTAAGTCCAACGCCTTAACCACTCGGCCATCCTGGTCACAGCTTAAGACTGATACCAGTTTTTGCAGCAAGATATTGCATTCTGGTTTGACACATTGACATTTATGGACTTCTTAAAGTCTTCAAACAATATGCCAGTCTCTGATTTTCCAGACTAAAAGCAAACACACTTTCACTGCTTATCTGAAATATGTTCTAAGCCAAGTTTCAGGAGTCTTCTTAGAGATTTGGCATGGGACTAAAAAATGCTTGTTCCTTTTAAGAATATTACCTTTATACTTTAGAAAGCTGCTGCTTGCATTAAACGATAAGATTAAGAAAAAGAGCAGGCAATGCACTGAAATTCAAACATTAAAAGATGAAAAGAACAAACTGCAATATTTTGCATACTTTATCTGCACAAGGCAGTTATGTATTTCATTCGTTTCATATTTCAGTAGGTAACTTATGAACACAGTTGCATCAGTGACAGTTTACACAGAAATTGGTGCATCAGTGACAATATATACACACATTTGAGCAACATCGATAAGTCAGCACTGTCTCAACAACTGAGCATTATTTCTGAGTATTCTTATCAAAGAGCATTACTTTGTTTCATTAAGAATTTCTGCAAATTTACCAGGAGTGGGGTTTGAACCCACGAAGACATTTATCCATTGGATCTTAAGTCCAACACCTTACTGTTTTCTTTTGGTTTCGAGAAGACTATTGTTCACAGAGATTAGTTGCATTATGCACAAACTGCAGTTGGCACCATATCTGTGAGATGGCAAGAACATTACATGCGTTGACATTTATAAACTTCTTTTTAATATCTTCCTCACCACAAGTGTGCCAATCTCTGATTTCTCTGACTAAAAGCAACCTTTATTGCTCAGCTCATAGATGCCAAGTTCACAACTCTTTTGACAGACTATATTAGGGATGTATTTATTAGGCCCATCTCTAAAAAGCACTTTGAACACTTTACAAACATTTTAATTGAGCCTTATAGTGTGGTCTCCATTTGGAATAAAATGGAATAAGGATGAACACAATCCCAAAAAAAAGTGAACGTGATGATCTTGAACTGCTGGAAATGACTGGTCTGTGAATCTCACTAACAAGAATTAATACGATTTTTCATGTTTTCAAGCATATGCGCTCTTGGTTGAATATTAAGTAAGAGCAGTAATGATGCACTGACAGTTCAGTTGTTGAAGTGAACGAGTTAAACCGCTAACTGAGTTCAGAGTCTTTTTGAATGATTCATTTAAAAGAACCGGCTCATACGAGTCATTTTTTCATGAATCGGACTACACGGATCACGCTGCCTTCATGTTTTTACCATAGTGCTTTTATCTTCGTTGAGTTATATAAAAAATTGGGTCGAATACATTATCTGCTTTTAAATATTAACTTACAGTTATTACAATTATGTGATTAACTATCTTTCTACTTAGCTACAATATGTAATAGAGTTGTTCAGTTTACTGACCAGGAAGAGTCTTTTATGTTTTGATCCCAGCGCAAATCCGTCATTTGCTGTGTCATTGTTGGCCTGTTTATAAATAACTTGGCTAATGCTAATATGAAAATGTTGACACTGGAAATCGCAGTGTATTTTTTTCAGATTAAGTTTTTATACAATTTGTACTACAACCTCATTAACGCATGCAATGATCACACGAGATTGTAATAGATCTGATCAAGCTTATGTTTTTAGCATCGTTATAGCAGTAATAATGATGGCAAATGTCGTTTCCTTTATCTTTTCCAGCTCCACTTATTAGCAGAATAGATAATGATATTAATGGGTTCCAGCAATAAGCAAAGACTCTCTGTTATGTCTCTGTTTGATGTCTTTCTTTGGCTGTATATCGTCACTGCGGCCCTAAACGAGAGAGCTATATTTTTCTGATATAAACCAACCAGTCATTATGTCTGTGGAGGCTTTAAGGAGACTGCCACCATAAATTAACATTTTATAGGTAGGAATTACAGCAGACTGTTGAAGGCAGGTGAGGTGTGTGCAATTTGAGGTAATACATTATTTTGCAAGTTGGTAAGTGTTCTGTCAACCACAGATGTGGTTTGGAACCTGACTAATTTATTTGCATTCCAAGATATGTATTTTACAGATTCTGTGACCCTGCATTAGTCTCATTAAAGGAATAGGTCACCTAAAATGAAAATTCGCTGAAAAATCTTATCCTGAGGACATCTAAGACCTTTTTGTGTATTCATCTGATTCATGTGGATTTCTTGTGGATTACTTTGATGTTTTTATCAACTGTTTGGACTTACATTCTGACGGCACCCATTCACTGCAGAGGATCTGTTGGAGAGCATGCGATGTAATGCTAAATTACTCCAAATCTGTTCTGATGAAGAAACAAACTCGTGCACATCTTGGATGGCCTGAGAGTGAGTACATTTTCAGCTAGTTTAAATTTTTGGGTGAACTATTCCTTTAAACAGCAATGCTGTTTTCTTTTCATTTTAGGCCTATTTATAGACCACACAGACCAAAGGGACGATCACTTAATCAGAGTCTATTGAGATTTGTTTGAATTGGTGCAATTTCAGCTTCTGCATGCTGTTATTTCTCCTCAGGACATTCAGACAGATGTTGATACCCAGACTGATCTTTCTAAAAGGGCTCTGGGGTGTCAGATCCCGAATTCCAAGGCACAAGAGCTTGATAAGTTCGGAGGTGTGGACCACATTCATATAGCCTCGAGAAGGTTTGTGCAATATATCTAGCAATATAAACAAACGGATACTTCCAATGTCCTGAACTTTCTTTCAGACTGTCATGTTCTTTCAGAGAGTGTTTGGAGGCAGGTGCAGAGAAATGGACAGGACTCATAGCCATCCTTGAAGAGCTTTGGTTCTGGGTAAAGCTGAAGGATGAGGAGCTGACAAGGCAGAGGCCGGTGGGAGAAGATGTACATACTTTACTGCAGAAACAAGGCTACTGTACGGTCAGTCATGCTGTGTGTGGAAGAGAGAGGGACAGTTACTTGTGGCTCTAAAATCTGTATTACTTAGTCTTTCTGTCTTGAATTTGGAGCTTCAGAAAGGATGCCAAAGGAAACATAATGTCTTATAATTTTCCACTTTGTACCCAGCACTTCCTCCTGTGCACAGATTATTGCCTTTTCAAATAGGCATCTTGCAGTCCCTTGATAATATAGATGTTTCTACCTTATTAACAAGATACAATACAAAGTAATTGAAGCCCTTGATTACTGTTCCTAAAACAGAAGCTGTGATATTGTTTTGTTTGTTATTGCTCTTCTGAATTATTGATGTCCTTTAGATGCACAGCACAGTTTATCATTGTCATTTATTGCATTTGCTGCATTAAAACATTGCATTATTTACATCAGTTGCAATAAATCTGTCTTGACAAGCAGACCTCACATAATAATAGCACTAAATAATATTATAAAGTTTTTTTATATATGTAATCGTGATTGAATTAAACAGTATTTTATAGTAAAGTACCTCATTTATTCCACATATTAATTTTTTATATCATTACTAGAGTCAGCGGCTCATTATTGCATCTGATTTGTTGGTGATATCATCTTGCTTTATCAGTAAAAAGCACAGAATTAATCAAAAATTTTCCTTCTCATATTGACCACAAAACATCTTCCCTCTGGTTCAATGATTTTGTTCCTCAGTTTGTCACTTTCTGCTCAGCTAATGTTTGGGTTTATACATTGCTTTCTGATTGCTTTTCGAGTAATTATATCTCCAGTTTCACCGCCTCTAAATTGTCTGGAAAGAGCTGTAATGAATGTCTGGCTTTATCTGTGTGATTTAGTTTAAATGTCACACCTTTGCATCTTTAATGTGTTGTTCGACACAGGCCCTGCACAGCGACTTGATTGGACGGAGGCAAGATGTGAATCAGATGTGTCTGTCTCTGGCTGTTCAACCTACAGCAATGGAAGTCCAAAACAATATAGAGACGGTTGCAGGTGAGAGACTGCTTTTGTCAGTTGGCATCCTCCCAGAGGAACATTTTATGTTTTGGAGGTTTCTCTTTCATGGCACAGGAATTCTCAGTTATGTTTCATAAAAGAATCAGCATATGTTATGGATAACAAAGCTCAGATCATTTGGTCTTGGGAGAATTCGATAAGAAACGCCTGGGCTCATACCGAAATCTTTCGATTGCAGGCTTTGATGTCTTGGCAAATCCCGGCACAGTTTGAGACATTGTTAAGATTCCTTCTGAAACTCTGGAGGGGGCAGATGTGAGATTTATAGGGGTCCTTTTCTCAAGAGAAACATCTGAGAAGCAGGAGACTTTAACAAAAATTAGTTTTCCCCTTTTACTGTGTTGGAGAGATAATTCACATATTAAAGAGATCTTATTTGAAGTTTTTTTGTGCATTACATGTTTTCTACAACATGTAATGCACAACAGTTCATACATACTACCGTATTGTCCCGAATATAAGACAATGTTTTTTTCATGGAAATGCGTCTGAAAAAACACGGTCGCCTTATATTCGGGGTCCAGATTTTGACATGTCAATAATACAGCCACAACAATAGGTGGCGCT
>SCHK01168845.1:0-10731 GCA_004124795.1 Poropuntius huangchuchieni | reverse complement strand
AAGACTAGCAAACCAGCTTAGTCTGGTTTAACATTTTATTTTTATTTTTAGCATTATAAAGGACACGCAACAAGTTTGAAAGTTATTGTAGTGTTTGCAACTAGTCAGTTTTCTTTCACTTTTTATTTGGTGCTCGACGAGTATTAATTTTGGGCGCTGCAGGGCAGAAGAAGAAATTCGATATAATCACACGATTAAATGAATTAATTACATCATCAAACAGAGATGAGAGCTCGGCCATAATCCTCCATATTGTGTCATAATAACAGAAGCGTGACTCTACATCAGACAGTGACAGTGCAAATCCATCGTCTCAGAGGAATTTGCTGACACATCATCGGTCTCTATTACGGAGACCTAAACGCGNGTGCAAATCCATCGTCTCAGAGGAATTTGCTGACACATCATTGGTCTCTATTACGGAGGCCTAAACGCAAATCCCTCCGCAGGACAAACCATCATCACCATCACCTACATCTGGCTCTCTGCCCACCACCCGAGGGAGGGAAACATTACACCGCATGAGTTTATTACTCCCCGTTTATAACAGCCGTCCTCTGTTCTCACTCCTCGTTATGCAAGCCGTTTCCTCACCTGCGGACATTTCGTCCATTTGGTTTCATTATGAAAGGAGGTTTATCAGCTTGCAGCCCTATTTTCACCGGTTAATGGCTTGGAAAAACAGACACACGCACACACTCCCACTGGAGGATAAGATGAAACAATAATTTTGCCTGCGATCATTCTGTTATCCCATTTGCTTTCCATCACATCACTCAGGCTCAGGTAAAAGACAGCAGGGAATAATTTGTGCCTTTGTTGATTTATGGTTGGTGCTAATACATAATGCAGTAATATTCAAAGGCAAGAGTTCAAAACACCACAGGCCAGGACTAGATGGACAATATGTCATTCAATTACATAAACTCATTCATGCTACACAGATCATCATCTTGTGCATTAACAATGTTGTGTGTCAGCGGGA
This sequence comes from Poropuntius huangchuchieni, assembly GCA_004124795.1. Taxonomy (NCBI): domain Eukaryota; kingdom Metazoa; phylum Chordata; class Actinopteri; order Cypriniformes; family Cyprinidae; genus Poropuntius; species Poropuntius huangchuchieni. The sequence continues at coordinate 9,746 of SCHK01168845.1, read as the reverse complement.
TATGCTACAGTGTTCATGTTTTTATGTCACAAAACAACTTAAACTTAAACTGTTACTACTTAAACAAATTACTACTACTACAAACAAACAAACAAAAAAAAAATCACAAACACACAAAATAAAACACAAATAACATACATACATCCAATTTTATGAATAAAATATCAATCTTAATTTGACCATCTTTTACCCATTCAGTTTTATAAATAAAATATCAGTCTTTTAACTTTTAATTAAACCATCCATCCATTCAATTTTATAAATAAATGAATCGTTAACTTGACAATCTTTGATCATTTATCCATCCATAAATCAATCCATCCATCTTTTTAAATAAAATAAATCAATCTTTAATTTGGCAATCTTTAAAAATCCATCCAACAATCTGAATGTATAAATAAATATCAAATATTTTTCCATAGATTTATCTTTCCATCCATTAATCCATCTATTCAATCCAATTTTATAAATAAATATGAATCTTTAATATTTTATCCATCCATCCATCCATACAAATGAAATAAATCCATCTTTAATTTGGCAGTATTTAATCTTCTATCCATCCACCAAATAATCCAAGTTTATAAATAAATACCAATTAATTTTTTCAATCTTGAATTGATTTATCTACCCATCCATTATCTACTGAATCCAAATATTTAAATAAATAGCAATTTTTAATTTGACAATCTTTAATGTTTTATTTATCCATCCATCAATCTTTATAAATAAAATAAAGTGATCTTTAATTTGACAGTCTTTAATATTCAATGAATATTAAATCTATCTATCTATCTATCTATCTATCTTCTATTCCTTACAACATCAGTGCATGTTTGATGTTTGTCATGTATTCATCTCTCGCTATCTCTTCCCCTTCTCTCTTCAGAAGCAAACGAATGGAGAGTAAATCAACACAGACAAGCAGCACAGCACAATTCACCAATCCCACAAGTGCCTTGATCAAACACACAGCATGTAAACAGAAATATACACGTCATTCTCAAATGAGCAATCAGCAAGTGCCTTTCCATCACCAAAGCTTAATGACAAACGAGGATACTACATATTTATACAAGAGAAGAGAATTTATTCACAGCTTAAGCCAATAAACAGTCCCATCACACTGTAGTTAGAGGGGAAACGGGTGTCTTTTCATCCCTCCCGATGTTACAGTGAGAATATCAGTGCTTTGATTTTCTGATTACGATGCCTAAAAGCAGAAAGGAGTCTTTTTGAATTAGAGTTTGACATTAAAAAAATGTCAAGGCTGCAAAGGAGCACCACAAAGGCAAGAGAAAACACTGTAAATATGCCACGGGCTATGGAGGCGCAGCAGTATTGCACATTTAATTACAATGAACATTTGTGTGTACTTCAAACGCAAGCCGTTTCGCCTGCAATTATCTGCCAACTTCTTCTAGTTTCAGGCCAGCGCTGCTCAATTTGACGAGATCACAGTTTTACACTGCGAGCGTTCGCTTTAGCCAAAGAAGAGAGAAGAAAAAAAAACGGTAAGAAAAGCAGCCAACACATCACTCAAATTAGCGTTTATTGAGGACTTTTGTTACTGATATTTTTCTGTGCCTGAATATTGACTCATCCCCCTCATTTTCTGTTTTTCTGCTAAACTATGAATCAATCTTTGCCGTGAAGTCGTGATCTTCTTCAAAGAACTTTTAATGGCTTTCTTTTTCCACTTTCCTTTGTTCTTTCATGCTTCCTCTCTTCATTTCATCTCCTGCTCTGTGATAGGCACACTAGGGAGGTGGGAAAGGCGCTGATTTGGATGCTGTTTGCTGTTAGGAGTTGGGGGTATGCTGGGTTCTGGTCCACGGCCCGGCTCCCAGAGTCAGAGCTATAGCCTTACACCTGCCGGCCCAGGAGGAAACACTGCCCGCCTGGTGGCTTTGCGGGCCACTTCCTGTGGTCGAGGCAGGCTGAGGGAAGTCATTAGCTTCTCCCTGTGGTGAACTTTTAATTCAGTACAGCTCACCGCGGAGAGCTCCCATGTAGTGCGGGAATAAGCCAGTAACAGAGAGCTTACAGAAGCACTGACTGCAGTCAAACTCCAGGTTTGAAGCAAAACCACAACAAAACACAGCCCTCAAACGACATGGAAATAGATGTCTGAAGTTGTGACAATTTTATATCCTGCTTTGTTTGCAATTTTTACGATGGTCTATTATTGTGATATGTACTTTACATGTCTCATTTAACAATAATTCGGATAAAAATGATTTTGGCGCACACACACAATTAACTGTGGTTGGTCACTTTACATGTCAGTTAGATGGTCTCTTCCTGTTTTAGTGGGCAGTTCTTGGACAACATAAGCTGCAATATGATATCTTGATGTTATAGTCAAAAGTCTGTTCACATATGTGACACTAGCTGGTCATCAACACACACAGACTCAGAGAAACACGCTCATAAACCCTGATGAGATGTTTTTGATTGACAAAAAAGGCACTACAGAGTGATTTGAGAGATATATATCTTAAGGAAATGGTTATACACTCAATTCTACAGTAAGCTGTCAATATACGAAAACATTTACCGTCTGACCAATCAGAATCAAGAGCTACACATAAAATGCTCCATAAATGCCTCTGTCAGTCTGTATATATCACTCTCACACCCCTCCTCCAATTTGCTCTCACTTCCCCACACCCAAACACACTCGAAAGTGCTTTAAGATGCATGCGTGCACACACACACACACGCACACACACACAGGAGTTCAGAGCCACCTAGCTTAGCAGCAAAGCACAAACACAGCCGCTGGCTGAGTCTCACATCTTAGCAGTGTTCTCTAGTGTGCGAGCCTGGATCCTTTCTCAGAGTGCCCAGCCAGGCTATGATACGGTTGGCATGCAAAAGATAGCTCTCTCCCCACAGGCTGAGGCTGACCTCTGTCAGAATATAAAATAATGAAGCCAGATTGGGGAAAAAAATGTGTTAGAGACAAAAATTAGAACAACTGCCGCATAAGCGCTGCTGCTCTCAGAGCAATGCCTCTACTGCTGTATGCATACTGATGAGAGAGAGTCAACAGACACAAACATGCACATGTCTGATGCATTAGGCTGTTTTCACACTGGGCTTGATTGCTGGGTTCACACACTTGAGTTTGAAGACATTCAAGAAATGCAATACACACACACAAACACTTTTTAAAATAAATTAATAAAATATACTATACAAATGCACAATTAATCACTCAAGCAATCAATCAATCAATAATTCAAATCAATGAAAAATGCTTTTTTCCCCCTATGTTTGATATAATTGCTTGGTATGAACTAGAGTCAATTTTTTAAATCAATTTAATCAAGTAATCGAACGAATGAATGAGTGAAAAAAAGAAAAAGTTTTCCATATTTGGTTTAATTGTTTAGCATGAATCAGAGTGACAAAAATAAAATAATTAAAAAAGCAAACACACAAATAAATAAATAAACAAACAAACAAAAAGCTCTAATGTCAAAACACAATTAAACGTAGTTCTAAACCAGTATGCCTTTTTCATATTAATTTTTGAAAGACTATTGTGGGAACTCTTCCATAAAATGAAAACAAATGAGAATTGGGGCAACAAGCTTCAAAAATAAATAAATAAAAAATAGCATCATAGAAGAAGTCTATAATTTACAGTGCTTTTTCTCTTATTTTGGAACTTGACAGTCCTGGTCTCCATTTAAAATTCTGATGATTTTAAGTGATCTCCTCCTTTAATTTACAGTTTGAGGCAGCCTCAGATCACCATTGAAGCTGAAAGCTAAAGACAGACACTTATCCGCTCCTAAAATGTCATATTTCATAACACGCCGATCAGCGTCCTTCACAGTTCGCTTGAGAGTTCAGAGTGCTTGTTACAGCTCTCAACCACAAATGACAAATGAGAGCTGGTGGTGGAATTTGTAATTTTCAAAATAGTCAGTGTCAATAAATTATATTCTGTGAGAACCATTCAACATTCTGACATTGGATGCTGCATCAGCAATGCTTAAAAACAACTCAAGATCAGCCTTTATATAGTCTTTATAAGCGTCTCCTAAACCCAGCATCAAGCTACAAAGCTCCAAGATATCCCATGTAATCGGCTGGGAACATGTAGATCATCTACAGTATAAAATGAACTAAAATTGTCACTGTGGATAAAGTGTAAAAGTGACCCAGAGCCTCGAGCGTCCTCGCAAGGAATTTTCAAAGAACATCTAGTCACGTGTGACCAACCTCAATAAATGACCATTTATGTCATTCAGCAATAATGCTTGGAGGCTTGTGAGGCTTGAGACAGACTACAAAAAAGAGTTAAACTGAACTTTTGAAGAAGGGGAAATTACCAAATTTATGGTTACGTGAGATAAAACTGCATAAATAGCNCTGAACTTTTGAAGAAGGGGAAATTACCAAATTTATGGTTATGTGAGATAAAACTGCATAAATAGCTTTTTGCATGATTTCCAAGACTCACAGGATCTGTAAATCTGTGCGCAGAACTACCTCACATGTAATTCAGCACACCATGTGAAGAAATCTTTCTTTAAATCATCACACAGGCTTTGTAAATCCACTGGATACAGAGCTACTTTCATAGTGTTAATATTAGGCTACTTTAATAATAACTTGGATCCAGGGATTATGTACCGTTAAGTTGCCATGGATAAAGAGCGCTTGCTAAATGGCAAGTAAGAAACTTAAATACCCCAAAATCCGCAGGGTATGAGGTCGTGTTTATCCATTTGAAAGTAAGTAGGGACAAGCAGTGAGAAACATGTAGATGGAAAAAATGTAATAAACTCTCAACCGCATCTTGTTGCTTTGATAAAGAGGAAAAAGAAAGAAACAGTCCAATTTAAGTCTTAAATGTACAGAGGTTTACTATCATCCTAAATCCCATCACACTTACAGACTGAGCTCAAATTAAATTGAACTTTATTGCTTAAATTCAAAAGTGTCTCCAGGTATGTTTGTGTGTTAAAATCAGCAGTTCAATCTTAACCGATTTTCACAACTGAATACATTTAAAAAAAAAAAAAAAAGGTAATTCTTACTTATCATCTCGCAATTCTGACCTGTTTCCTAGCAATTCATACTTTTTTTCTTTTTTTTCTTGCAATTGCATTAAATGTGTGATATTAACTTTATCACAATATAACTTTTTTATAACTTTAAGTTATAAAGTCAGAATTGTGTAATACAAACTTGCAATTGCTAGTTACAAAGTCAGAATTGCATGATAAAATTGCAATTCTGAGAAATAAAGTCAGAACTGCGCTAAAAACTTTATAGTTTATGTCTCACAATTCTGACTTTTATGCTGACTTTCAACTGCGAGTTAAAAAGTCAGAATTGTGAGACAAACTCGCAATTCTGAGAAAAGAGTCAGAATTGTTAGTTTGTCTCACAATTTTTACTTTATAACTCACAGTTGCGATTAAAGTCAGAATTGCGAGATATAAACTTACAATTTCAAGAAAAAAGTCAGAATTGTAAGTTTATATTTCACAATTCTTACTTTAAAACACGCAATTATTATATTTTGCAACTCTGACTTTAGCCATTGTGAGATTATATCTCAGATTTCTAAAGAAAAAAGTCAGAGTTGTAAATTCTAATTGCGAGAAAATAAAAGCAAGAATTGCAAGATTAAAAGTCTCAAATTAACTTTTTTTTTGTATTTTACTATTAACTTTTTTTTTTTTTTTTTTTTTAATTCAGTGGCCTAAACAGGCTTTTATACACTCTAGTGTTTATGCAGGCATCTAAAAATAGCGTAGAAACAATTTTCAGAAATGTATACTAAATTTTGCAATTAATTACAAAGAAATGGCAAGTAACACACTGCATTCACACTGCAAGCGTCACATTTTTAATAGGAAAAAAATGTACTCCAATAGTCTTTTTTTATAGTGTACCTTCTAAGCATCTTTTCTTTTTTTATCGATTTCAACAGTTGAAATGTACAAACTGTACAAATGTAATTCAATATAGGCAGATAATAACGTGCATCCTGAACACACTGTGCTCTACCTTCAGAGCAAGTATCAATTCCTTTCTGTCCAGAATATAAAACAAACAGCACTGTTCAGGGCTGCAGAATAGGGACACCAACACAAATCACACAGGAAACCAACGTTGGGTCCCCGAGGCTGAGCAGATGGGCGTTTTCTACCTGAGAGCGGTGAGGAGAATCATGTACATGGGAAAAGAAATGGAAACAGAGACTGTCACAGTAGTACAAACAGTACATGGTGTGTGTGTGTGTGTGTGTGTGTGATTGTAGACAGGACAGCTCTCTCGCAGCTCTCGCCACAGGCATGCATTCAGCCTACTTTCCAACACACACCACCTGCCACACTTCCAAGTGTGTGTGTGTGGAATGGGAAAGTCTTCTGGGAGAACAAACATCGTTAAAATTGCATCCTGAATGCATTATGGGTAGAACCAGAGCACCGAGAACCTCTGAGGTCGACCTGAATGCGGCACATATCCATCCAGATCCACAACAGAAACCATTGTCGGTCTTTACACCTGCTCTGATCTCTGAACTAAGCCTGCGAGATCATCATTAACTACGGCCGACTTCTCATTAATTAAATCCCACAAAGTCCATATGACAGAACAAGGTTCAGCTAGTCTAGCCGCGGTGCATCCGTGCGCTCGAGAGAGACCATTTTTAGCACAGAAATGCTATTCTTAGCCATAGGTGTGTTAGTGGGTCACGCTGCAGCCTGTGTGAATGTGAATGTGTAGAGACACACAACAACAAACGACTAAAGGCTCCAGACCCATAACTCTGTAAATAGCAGCGGCCATTAATAAGCACATGGGCAGAAACAAACACAGCTGCAATATTTATAAGAGCAAACAAACTAATAGGCCATTAATTAGAAATATGGAACAGGACACTTTCACTCTGCTCCCAAACCTACTGAACTCTCACACAAGTTTTGTCTTAGGCCTAATTATGCTGCCTGATGATATTCCTTATTTTAACCAAAGTGTAAGGCAAATTATACATAATTATATGCAATAGTGACAAGCACTGTGAAAAATATAGCAATATGCAATTTAACACCATGTCAAATAATAATCCTCCAATTAAATGCATTAAAATAAATCCCAGTACTTGGATTGATTTTTCACAGTGCTTCTCGCATTGCATTGACGTTGCCTGTTTATGCTGTTGCCTTTGAATCAAGCAATCAATCAAATACTAATTTTGTGTGAAATATTTGATTTTTGTTCACTGTGTATTGATTTAATGAGATTGTTTTTTTAAAAGTAAGACCAGATAAAATGTTAATAAATAAACTTCTCATTCAATACTAAAAGATATTGATAAGGGATAACTTAAAGAAACATTTCACCCAGTATTACACAAGACCGTTTTCAACTAAAAACCATGTGTTTTGAACATTTATTTACACAAGAGCTGTATTTTTAAAAACTTTTGAAAACAGCTTTTTTGAAAACGATACCGTTATCATTTCTGAGAAAACAGCGAAAATGCAAATACATATTAGTGTAGTTACATATTAGTGTAGTGTTTCTCTACAAAGTGACACTGCCAACTACTGGCCTGGCATGCATAATACAGCATTTTAATTTGTTTTCGTGGATTTGAACAGGGATTGTTTTGACAACACTGTCGTCTAATGCAACAGAAAAACGTTGTGTAAACATACTCTAGTGTTTTCTGCATATTTCAATGCTTAAATTATCACTTATTGTCAGTTTAGCAACACTAATGTCACACTCTGTGGACTATTTGTGCGACAATAAAAGTTGCTACTTATGTAGAGCATCCCAAATCACACAAGAAAAAGATATCTGCAGATCTATTGCAAATTTAAGACCAGTTCACACCAAGAACGCTATCTAATGTCCTGTTTACACCTGGTATTAAGATATGTTTTGGTTGATCAGATCACAAATCTTTAGTGGCTGTTCGAATGCATTCAACCACATGTATGTTTACACTACGAAGGCAATCTGGTCTAATGTGTTTTCGATTACCTCTAGAAGTGGTTTAAAGTGGACAAGCTCAATGTTTCAGAGCCTATTTACGTGTGTAAGTTCACTTATGATTGTATTGACAAGAATGAATCTTAATACCAGGTGTAAACTATAGTGGCATAAAATGGTAATTATAACTATTTTAAAATCACTGTAACTCTGAGAGAATAGCGTAATTCATACTGCAACTATAATGATAAAAGCAAAAAGAAAGTATGTAATTGAATTGTTAATGACTGATGAAAACAAGCAAGCCAACAAAAATCAATTCAACTGTAAAGCACTTACAGTGCACTTTGAATAAACACTTTTTTTGTTATACTGTAATTATCGTTTTTGGTAGCATTTAGCTACATAAAAGTAGCATACAAAATGTCACGAACAACACATTGTCACACACAGTGTTTACAGGACATCACTGAATACCAACACATACATCTATAACAGATTTTCACATAAATATATTCATGACATTAAATACGAAAAAAAAATGTCTCTAAAGAGTAAACATCATAAACAAATGTTTAATTTCCCCGAGGAGCCTCCTTCCTCATATTCTGTCTTAGTAGTGAGTACACATCTGCCATGCTAATGCGTCAACGCTGTCTGCTCAACTACTTCGCTAGTTGTGATTTCCACTGAGAACTACTAACAAAAGAATACATGTGAATTATAGACTTCCATAATCAGGGCTGAGTGTTGACCTTGTACTGAAATATTAATACTGATGTAAAGATCAAACCACATCACACATAAAACATAATGATCCTGCAGGTGTCTTTATACTACTCTTTTTTTAAGCATAAAAATGAATGCAAATTAGCATCAAAGTGGGGGGAGGTTGCAAAGTTATGTAATATAAGGCCCGTTTCTCCCTCTTCACATGAGCAGAAACACTGAAAAGCACAAGCAGTCAGAGAGATCAGCCTACAGAGGTAATGAAAGAGAAATGCAGCATCATCTGGAGATATTTCACTCCATTAAATAAAGACCAAGCTAAATGTGACATGTATTATAAACTAATATGGTGTTAAATGAAGTCGTTAAATGATTGATCATATTCTGTAATTATTGCTAATGAATGTAAAACAAAAAAAGCTGTCTGATAATTTGTAGTTTGGTCTAAAGATGTGGGTTTTAATGCTATAAATACCATTATCTTATTCAAACCTTCCACACTGGTGGAATGCAGACTTGTATTACTCTATATCAAAAAGCAAATAACTCATGTTGGTCCATCCCTAGTTCTTGTTTGTTTCGCTGGCTCTTGTTTATCTCAAGGGTCTGAGACTTTACACTCACATCTATTGCATGAACGCATAAAGCTTATTTACCGCTGCCGCTTCACACCAGAGCTGTTTATTCTTTTGTTTTCTTTCTTTGCATCTATTGTTTGTCTCCGTCTGGTTTTACACACAACAACAAAAATTCATTTTTGGATACAATCCCATAAAATGTTCACACATTGTTGGTAGTTTGTGCCAGCGCATTGGTGGCTTATGCAATGTACAATCTGATGCAAACTCTCTATTACCACATGCTGTGAATGGTATGTTGGGTCTCAGATAGAGGCATTGAGGCCATCACAGGTACGGGTTTGTTACTTGAAGTCCTNTGTGAATGGTATGTTGGGTCTCAGATAGAGGCATTGAGGCCGTCACAGGTACGGGTTTGTTACTTGTCTGTCTTTGACATTTTCTTTGTTTCATCACTACAGT
>SCHK01168598.1:1924-11934 GCA_004124795.1 Poropuntius huangchuchieni | reverse complement strand
TCAATCGGGCTCAAATTGATAATCAGTATACACAAGCCACTTTTTACAATTCAATCCACTGAGGTGAGAGGGGCGGGACTTTAGACAAGCTCTTGGTGGGTTTAATGAATCACAACACACTGAGCCAACTAACCAATCTCAGCCCATCGCATATTTCTGAGGGAGGGGCTTCATTAAACCAGAAATTAAATCGAGGTGTTCGTCAGGGAAGGGACAGAGTGGTGAAGAATAAAGGTAAATGATGTGAAAAATAATGCGTTTTTTTTTTTTTATATGAAGCATGAACACACGTTAGACTGCAACCCATAAACACAATCAAACCTAGAAAAAAAAAAGTCAACCACCCCTTTAATATGGTGTATGTAAAGTGTACAATTTCTCACCTGTAGGCCACAACTTTACTCACTCCAAATGCACCGACCAGCAAATCTGTAAAGAGAGTGAAATATACTTAGAGCTGCAGGACGGACACAATATCATACAGAAAAATGTGTGTTGCACGCGAAAGAGGAAGAAAGAGAACGAGTGGCTGGATCATAAAGCTTCAAAGCACACTGCAGCTGGAAGTGATTTGGGTCTCCAGCAGACTCCATCAAAGATTCGTCGACCCGTTTCTCATTCTACCAGTCTTGCATCTTACATCACCTGCAGTCCCTGAACAGAGCCATAGAGAAACTCTAGAGAGCCACGGAGAACGTGTGAGGCTTTAATCTCATTCTACTCAAGAGGTGCACAGAGCCACATCTGATTAAGGTGAAGGTAAATACGGCACACTGAATAGTTTCCCTCTTCTCTTAATGAAAATGGGCATGATAAACCTGAGTTTCAACCCATATGAGATTTTAATGTGATGCAGTGGAAGTCCTGTAATGTAGTTTAAATAAACCAGGGCCTTCACAAAAATTACACATTTAGGTTTAATAAAAACAATGTGATCCACATCACGAATTCGTAAATCTAATGCGAATCAATCAATCTATCTATCAATCTATCTAATTTGACATAACAAAAGTAACATTTTTACTAAAAGTAACATTAATTATCAGACCAAACAAAACATGGTCATGTACAACATCATCAAATATTTAGTTCTGTGTGCACAAACCACACCTCCTGTACCTGAGATGAAACTGTGGAAATATTGGCAGTGTGTGTGTATGTGTGTGTGTGTGTGTTTGTGGTCTGTTGCTTCCTCTGTGGACTCTGCTAAAGCTATAACCATTCATTCATCTCTGACATCTCATTACACTAGTATGTATAACTGAACCAACATAAACGATAGCAAAAAAGCAGATTCTGACACCCGCTCAGACCACATTACAATATTAGATGTTTGATTTCTTTGGTGGTGAAATAGTTTTTGCGATAAGTATAGAATTTCGAAAAACTAAACATTAAACTTTAACCTTCACACAAGGTCAGTTTCATTTGGTCTTTCATCAAACTTGAGCGAGAGAACACTTTCTCTCCTCAGTTTATGAATTGTACTAAGCATTAATAGGAAGGAAGAGTACAAATCGGTCCTGGAGGGATGCTTTCAGTCAGGCAAACTCAGAGACTCGTATGCAGGAATGTTCCAGAACAGCTCCAGCACCCTAATGAGTGCTCAGAGACTGCGGCTTTGATTCTTGTTTCACTGAGGTTGATCACTAGCTTCGCTTTCCATCAGGTCCTGCCTTAAGGAACGAGACACCCTTGGCAAAGATCCCATTGTAAACCAGAGTCAGCAGCTTTTGGTATTGTGACAGAAAACACACCTCGAACACAATGGACAGAAAAACACACACACACACTAAAGCCGACTGACAGACACACGCACACCCTGAAGGCCTGAGCTCTCACCTTGTATCTGTGAGGCAGAGATGATGACAGAATAATTCAATCTATTACATTCTCACATCTGGAAAGTCCATTTGCGCGCTCTTTGAGTGACTTCCTCAGAACGGCAGTGAGGTGTAAACGTGTGTGTGTGCTACAAGAGTCAACCTCAAAATATTCAGGTCGAACCCTCTGGCCACCACAACACAAGGGTCTTAACCACACGAATAGGTTAATAGGAGGCGGAATGATGGAGGGAGGGGATGGAAGAAGCTCAAGCACTTAAACTTTAATGAGAACAGAGTCTGTTATAGTCATCTTCATCCTCTAGCCAATGAAATGCCAGACTACAGCCAACTAATGCAATCCCCTCTTTTACCTCCAGCTCTGAATTTCTCTCTCATTTCACCTGACACACAATCACACATCCATCCATCTCTTCCCCTCCAAAAAAATCAAAAACGAACTCCTCCCTGTAGACGTCTGGATGGAAATGTTCTTGATCGGATTGGGAGTAAATGCACATTTTGGAGGGCTCACTAAAGGGACATAAGGTGCCCACCCAAGTTCTTAAAACATTTCTAATGGGTCCTGAATGTAACATCAGTTTCACACACAAACAACATATGTTTTTGGAAGTAATATAATACAGAAATATAGCGTAAAGGGGAATTCTGATCACAAATCTTTCCACCATTTTTTTTTTTTTTTTTTTTTACAGTATGAGAGAACGACAGAATGATTCTAATTCTCTGCGTTACAATTAACTGTATTTCTCTCAAATGAATGAAGTAATTGTTTCTAAATGTGCAGTGTGTGTGCGCGTCTGTTTTGTGTTCTGTCTGAGAACAATGCCTGAAGCGGCAGACAGGAAACGCAAAGTACAACATCTCCACTGCTGTTTAAGCAGGCCATGATGAATGACCCTTCACCTTTGACTTAAACCCTGCGTTTAACCACAAAGTTCACGCTAACCCTCACATTAACCCCAAACCACACACACAAATGAAAATACAGGAAAAACAGGAAAGGTAACCATGTGTGCTGATTTATAACATATAATAATGAATAACAGGCTTTTTTGGAAACAAAATAGCTTTTATAATCTATGTAGACATCCTCAAACATGGTGTCGACCAAGTAATAGTTTGTCATACTCAGTTTTGGGGAGAAACTAGCTAATTTCTGAAACTTGTTTTATAGGGCACAAAGCTTTTTTTAGAATATGTGAGAACGATCAATATAACTTACACGTCAAAAATCAACAAAGTATAAAATAGTCAAGTAAGACTAAATTATGACTATTTATGGTGCAAGAAACGTAACCAACTTTATCGACAGACTTTAAAGAATAAAATTAAATGTTTGACACATCCCATTTGGCTTTATCCAAAGCGCCTTTCAAACGAGGAATAAAAAAAGTGATTTTAATTGAAATGAACCGAAGAAAGTGATAAAACATGTAAAAATGTTTGATGCACATACTTCAATGATATACTGAGAGGCAGATTAGAAGATTCACACTGATCAAAGATTACTGAGACCACATCTCTAAAAAGCTGCAATTTATCAATTTTTAGAATAACAGACAGGAAAACCTGTTTTCTGTCTTTCGTTTTGCTTTCTGGGTCTGTTCAACATCATTGTGTGCGTGTCTGTACACCTGTGCGTGATCGTTTAAATGCCATCCATTGAAGGTTTTCATGTATGGAAAAGATCTGCTTTTATTAGAGCATATTTAAGATGACAATCCTGTCGCCATGAAAGAACAAACACCCACACACTCGCTCAACACACACATGTGCATTTAAGCTGCCTACCCATCTGACTTCCCGTCTCTTTAAAGAAAGCATGTGACAGCATGTGCTTTGATGATTTTGTACAATGCCATTAAAAAATGAAAGGGGAGATTAAAGGACAGAAAGAATGAACACACTGCTCTGTTTTTGCTGAAACGGGCTCGAGGCGTTACAGCAGAGTATAGCTTTAGAAACACACTGGATGTTTTTGCAGTTTCAATGAAACAATTAATTCATATTTCTGTTAGTCAAAACAAGATTATGGCGCAGCTGTGTTGGATTGTGAGAACATGTTCTTCAGAAAGCTCTGGATATTCACTCTGGCAGTTCAAATCAATATAAACTAATCCACAAACACCATGTTGGGACGCCCAAACTAATAACCTCATGATAGAGCCACAGTCTCTTCATTTTTCAACACTGCTAGACCTCAACAGCGAAAGCAGAGGCTCTTTTGCCTGAATGCAAGTCAGTTCAGCACATATTCTGGATAAGCTTATTTTTGTATGGACACAGTTTAATACATTACATAATATAACATACTTGTTTGCAAACACTTTAAAAGTTTGATTTCAGCCACAATAAAACAGTTATTAATCTTTCATCATAAAATATCACGTGAAAGAACCAGAATGGCTGAAAGAAACAGAGTTGAACCCTTGAAACTTCATCTGGAGCCCAGTCAACATCTGCCACACAACAATCTGTCTCACACACACGCTATAAATAGCTTGTTCAGTCACCTGCAAATATTCATCTCTTTAAAGTATCTAAATGTTCAATAAGGTCTGACCTTATCAGGTAAACTGCAAAATGACTGTACACAATAAAAATAAGCTGAAACATCATTCATAAATGCGTGATTTGATGTGGCTCAGACAGCAGAGAGCGTCAGAAATCACATGGATTTCATCACACTCAGCGAAAGATTGTTTTCAATAAAAACATGATAAATAAACCACGATAAACATAGTAACGAGAAAAACATGCCGAAACAATATCCCTCCATAAAAGGAGGCAAAGACAGACAAAGAAAAGACCAAGAAATGAAAAAAAGAATGAGTGGAAACACTTGCACACAGTTGACCCATGGACTGACCAGCAATGTGACTCAACCTGGATTTCTCAGTCCAGGCTTTTTCTTCTTTGCCCAGTCTTTCATTCCTCCTACATCTGATCTCCCTGACTTACATCAGTTCCTAAGCATGATTGTCTTAACAGAAACTTGCGTAAACAGAGAGAGGAAGAGACTGAAAGTTTTTCTTTACTCACCAGGGTACTGGTTGTTATCGAGGTCAGAATCTCCACGCAGGGTGAATCCAAAGCCTGCTGGGACGGCGGATGAGGCCCAGTCGCCTTTCAGCACTTGAGATGCCTGTAACATCAGCCCAGATTTTTGCCCGTTATAGATGAAGACCCTGCCACCACGATCCTCTCCTGCGAACGGAGCTCCTATTGCCACGTCTGAGTAAGAAAATAAAAGGGAAAAACAAAATTTGATCAATAACAGCATATACAAGATGTATATCCAATTTATTTCCACTCTGTCTATGGACGCCTGTTTCTTCATCAGAGTTATAAAATAAAAATTGCGAGAGAAAGTTAAAATTAGAAATAGTCACAATTAAAAGAAATAAAGTCGTTGTATTGTGAGATACAAAGCATCAATTGTGAGATTTAAAGTCTCAACTGTGTTATAAAGTCACATTTATAGGGGAATAATGTCTAAATAGTAAGATATAAAGTCTCAATTCTGATAAATATAATTGCAATTCTAAAATGTCACAACATGAGACAAACTGTGAGGAGAGAAGGTGCAGTTGTGAGACAATGTCGCAAAGTGAAAGTCAAAATTGTTACATTTAAAATCCTAGTTTTGAGATATAAAGGTGATAAAATGTGATACAAAGCCTAAACAGTGAGATAAAAAAATTTAGACAGTCGCAATTGACATAAAAATTCAAAATTCACCATGTGAGATAAAAGGACTGCAAAACAAAGTTACAGTGTAAGAAGTGTGATAAGTAAATTCTTCATTGTTAGATATGAAATCTCAATTTTGAGATACTCGCAATTGAAATATATAAAGTGGCAACTGTGAGATAAAGCCACAATGTGAGATGTAAAGTCTAAACAGTAAGACAAAGTTTCAATTCTGTCAAATAAAGTCACAATGTGAAATATAAAGTCTCATCTGTGAGATAAAAAAGTCACTTTGTGAGATAAAAACATGAAGTTGCAACTGTAAGATATGAAGAGATATAAAGAGATTTTGATAATAAAGTCACAAAGTTGGATTTATTTTTTATTCTAACATAAAAACAGGCTTCCATACAGTACATACCAGATCACCAGGATTCACATTAAGTTTGGATCTGCTCCATTTTGTCATTTATAATTTGTTATTGATTATTTTAGTGTTTCATATGTTGGAGAGGAACAGAGAGACGCTTTCATGTGGAAGAACAGAGGATGCTGCTGAAAAGAATACTGATGATTTACACAAAGCTCCGCAGGGAGCGACCACTCTTTTCTCTTCGGCACTGAGGGACTATTACAGAACAATAACAGACTCACGCACAAGCACAAGTCCAAGTCCACTACTGCATGGCCAATAAATCTCCAGGGTAGGTTTATCTGTTCAAGTGTTCCTCCTGCCAGCGGCGCTGCTCAAGTCATTAACCTACATTTGGGCAGCAGCACACACACACGAAGGGGAAACTGAAGAAACAGAGAAACGCTGACCCAGACAGAGATGCCCACTGAGGGGCAGAAAGGCAGAGGAACAGAGCGACTGAGGGGATGTTGAGGAAATAAGCTCTATAAAGATCTATGTCAGGGATATTCACATTACTTTGCTTTAGGGCTGCTGTTAAAAAATGACCAGGGGCCACTGAATTATCTGGTAATAGTAATGATATATGGCTTTCATTTGGTTTAAAAGTGTGTCTTACTGCATATCAGCCTCATATATTTATCAAAACAGTGCTGGAACATCTTTAAAAGATCTTTTTCACCTAGATTAGACCATGTGAATTTAATCGGGACATATTATTTACAAATAAATTCATTCATAAATGCGTCCAGTGTGCCAACTTCAGATGCTCTCATTAAAATACAGTGCGCATATGTACCAATAGTGAAAAATATATTAAGAGGACACTGACATTGCAGAGCAGGTTACTTCTGGTATGAAACAATCTCAGTTTTCAAATGTTGTAATTTTTTAGAAATTCAAACGATAAATACTATTTTGTGGCTCTTTAATATTTTGTGACAGATCGCTGTAGTGCCTCAGTTCAAGCATTATGTGAACAGATCATTTCTTACTACTGGTTATAGCATGAAATAAACTTGAATGAACATTCAAAAGATTGTCGTTTTAACCATGGAAAGACATCAATACACACCAGTTTTCAAGTTCAAATCCACTAATTTTAATCTACTAACTTTCCTGTCGAGTTTATTTGACATGACAAAATGGCAAATGTAGCATTAGAATTGGTCTAATGCTAGTGAAGGGTATTTTAAAATAAAATTGAATTTAATGTAATTTACTAAATATATCTAATTCTTATTAGCCATTATTATTATAAGTCCAATAGAATGTGGGCCGAAAGTGAAGTGTGTTTGGTCCATGAGCATAATTTTATAATATGCACGTTGTTGGACCCATGTGTTTTGACATGGGAAGACACAGGGCTTAAGATATCAGAACTAAACGAGATAACGAGGGGAACACAGGTGAATCTAAT
This sequence comes from Poropuntius huangchuchieni, assembly GCA_004124795.1. Lineage (NCBI taxonomy): Eukaryota > Metazoa > Chordata > Actinopteri > Cypriniformes > Cyprinidae > Poropuntius > Poropuntius huangchuchieni. Next base: position 4,562 of record SCHK01168598.1, on the reverse strand, counting down.
GGGAACTTAAAGGGAACAGGAACAGGAAAACCAAATATGGGCAAAACACATGGGAGACCTAAGTCACGGGGGAACACATTGGGAGAAAAAACACAAGACACGGGAACACAGGACTGACACCAAGTGGTTTTTCATGTCTGTAAAACGTTTGTTTCTCTCTACTGTGGCACGTGTTCAATTAAGACACACAATTAATTATCTTGTAATATACATACATACAGTACACAGTCTACCCCAGCATCTACTCTAGTCTGCACCCCAGCATCAAATCAATGTGACCGTGACAAATCATTAAGACTGTCTACACTAAAAGCAAGTTGTGTGATGGAGCAAAATTTGAGCGGTGCCTTTCTGAATTTAAAGGGTTTTTGTCTTGTTGTGTCATTTAGTTTTAGTGTAGATATGGAAACTGCAACTGAACTGTAAAAAACCATAACGTTGTTGAGGATAGTTATGTCTGCTGATAACCTCATGTGGAGCTGAATTTCCCCCATAGGCCATGCTTTGAGAATCCCCGTCTATGTCCTCACTATGTAATGACAATAACTGACAAACTCCAAAGAACTGACAAAAACAAAGGGATAAATGGATATAGAATAGGGAAAGAGAGAGAGCCCGTGACTAATGACAGATCTGAGAGGAATGTGTGCTCATGGAAATCTTTTGAGCTAAGCAAACCGTTCTGAGGTAGATGGGAGCGAAAAGTTTAATTAGACTTAGAAAAATAAAATCATCACCACAAGAAAGCGCTCATTTCCGTCCACCGGACCACCGTGTGTGTGTATGAGTGGGAAGTGTATATGCACACGTGCGTCAGCGTATGTAATAATGCTCTGTTTCACTGTTTCTCTTGGGCGAGTTCCCCTCTATAAATATCCGTCGTGTGTTGTTGGTGATTCTTGATCATTTCCTTTTCCTGTTTTCTAGCAGTGGGCACAGTAGCTGGCACGGTGCCTAAAGACACCCAACATTAAAGCGATAGTTCACCCAAAAAGTCACCTACATCTTGGATGCCCTGGGGGTAAGCAGACAAACATCAAATTTTCATTTTTGGGTGAACAATCCCTTTAACAGTCAGACGGCCGTCGAAAAAGAACAGCATAATATATATGAGACCAAATTCATTATGACACTTTACAAGATACTTAATTGTGTGGCTTGGCTTTAATGGACTGCATACATATACTACATGCCACAGTGGAGAGAAACAGACATTTTACAGACATAAGAAACCACTGGGTCCAAAAATAACACACATGTATTGTAAAGTCATGTTTAAGGGCCTAATCTCATTTTCTGGCCCTAATGGAATTATAACTGTAAGCTCATTTTGTTAAATGTACTTTCATAAACGATCGATTTTAAAAGAACTTCTCCCAAATTCAGCGAAAGAAAAATACATTTTATAGATTCTGTCTGGGCCTGCCAACAACTAACACTAAACACCAGGACAATACATATTGTTTAGCCACACACATATGCAATGCCTCTCACTGGATTCTCTCAAAAGCAAATCCATCCAGAGCCAACAGAGCAACAAAACTGAACAAACAAAGCTCAGAGCAGCCAAGCATCTAGCTATAATACAGAATAATTCATACAGCATAAGTACAGAAGCACACAGATACACTGTGACAAGAGTTACTTCATCACACCAGTGCAGCCATATGGCTGGTGTAACAGAGATACAGTGTGTGATATCAGATTCATTATGACCATATCAGTTATTGATTAAGTCATTATTCTCCAAAACTCAGAGGCAGCGTCATCTCATAATGTGATACTTTTACATTGCCAGAAAAAATGAGTCAAGACCTATTAGTAATCCACAAAATGAACCCCTGCATAAATCAAAGTGTGTTTTGTTACCATAGAACTCACAGGCACATTATATACATTATTTGAGTCTCTAAGCACACTGGCATTTCATACAAGTTGTAAAGTCTTATATGACAGCATGCTTTTGGAAATCAGAGAATCAGGTGGCTTAGATCTCATGTATGGATATCATATCCTCATCTTACTTTCATCCCCATCAAGTGTCATTTTAAAATTACACTGACATATCAGATCGTGTAACAGTAACATATGGAGCTAATTCATAGACTGCACATGTACACACACACACAGTGACCAGCACAACAGAAAACCTCTGTCTACAACTCAACTCAATCTGTCTGTAGTGATAGAGATGATCTGTGGCTGATTAGTCTGGTCTAAACTCCACCCATGAACACCTGGTTTCTTTCAGATGCAGAAAGATCTTTTTAAAATCATAATAAATAGAGAAATGCTGCCATGACAACATAATTAGCAACGAACGGGACAGAAACTGAGAGACAGGGCTCAACAAAAAGGATTTTTTTCAACAATGCTCTGACCAAAATTTTCAATTTCAGTTTTAATTCATAATTTTTGGGGGGTGAATTTACATTTATAACTTAAAATTTATAAACACTATTTATTGTTACATTTATGACACATATTTAATACAAATTTCTAAATTATTAAATTATTTAAATCTGATTTATTGTAGATTTTTTCAATCATATATAAATTGTGTCCATTATTTATTTATTTATTTATTTTGCAATAGTAGTGTTTGAATAGCAACAGGAATATAAACCACGTGACCTCC
>SCHK01168591.1:0-14100 GCA_004124795.1 Poropuntius huangchuchieni | reverse complement strand
TATATATATATATATATATATACTGTATACACACACAATGTAAATTTTTCTTGTTCATTTATTTCATCATTGAGATTATTTATATTATTAGTTATATGGATTCTCTATTATTCACGTTTGGTAGACTTACACAAGTTTATTATTTATCATGCTCAGAAACTCTAAACCTTTTTTGAAGCAAACTTCTACAGTCATCTCTGTACAGTGTGCAGGGACCCTGAGAATCGAAACGCAGCTTGAGTCATAAGATGTATGACAGTTAAACATGATTCTTAGACACACACTCAGGATTAGATCATTGCTTTGAGGAGTTCAGCTAAACTTTGCTTGCAGGACTGGGCGCTTCTGCTCTTAGCCACTGAGGCACGAGATGCCGTGTTCCCTGCAGCGCTGATGGCTCACGTGACGAGGGACTTTGCTGTCTGCTCATAATTTGATTGTTAGCATATGGTGCTATGCTTACGGAACAGCCTCGACTCATCAAATATTCACCATTACAAACAGAACAAAAAGCTCCCCCCACCCGCTGTGACATTCATATTTCATTCAGCTCACTCTGTCTTTGCTCTGTCTTTCTCCTGGCCCTGAAGGTTTCCGTGGCTTCTCTATTGTTTTTCTTCTCATTTCTCTGTCTCTCAGGACTAGCACTCTCTCAAAGCCCTGCCATCTTTGGAGCAGTAGGTGTGGGTGATCAAATGACCGAAATATTACAAGAAGATATACATATATACATATGTACTTGTGCAATGAATATATATGTATATATATATATATATATATATATGGACACACACATAACAAAACATCATATTTCTTCTTCACCTGTGCTATTCTTGTTTTCAAGAAGAAAAAAGACTGAAACAGTAAAACAGGAAGTACTTGAGATTGAACAGTGATCATGATTCAGTTGTAGATGGTGAGAGAGATTTGGAAAGGTTGTTGGCTTATCAGGCTGTCTATCAGCAAAGACAAAGGTCAAGACAACGCCAATGACTGGACATTATCAGATCTTAACCAAAGTCAAACCTGTGCTGAGAGTCACTCTGTGTTTGTTGGTATACTAGGAAACATATGGTTTCAAGAAGAACTTTTAACATCCATGGAACCGTTCCACTGCACAGCAGATTCTTTAAAGTGGAAATAAAATAAAACTGTCAAAATGTTCCTTACACCAACAATAAATAAACAAACAAACAAACAAACAAAAAAGGTTATTTATAGAACTGTTTACTGATAAGTTCTTTGAGGAACCAAAAATGGTTCTTCCATTTCATTGCTAATGAAAGCTTTTGGAACTGTTATGTTGAAATGTAACCACTTTGACTCATTTGAAATCATTTGCAGCATCTCTTTCTACCTGCTGCATCTTTTCAACCAAAGCTCAGCACATTAACCAATGATCATTGATCTTTCCCTCTTCCACTAATCTTTCTTTGTTTATATTGGTGGACCTTCCATGGCCTCTTGTCTTGCTTCGAATCCTTCAGGCTGCTAATTACAGCCAAGCAATTCACTTATCAGAGAAGCACTTTGCCATAAATTAATAGAAGCCCTGAAAACAAATCTCAACTGACTCTCTGGGTGACCGAAGCGTTTGTTTGAATTTCCTGTATCTGATTCCTCACCGCCTGTGAAATTTAATTAAATATGCCTTGTCACATTTCACATTGTTCTCTTAGCGTCCTCTTTCTATCTCCCAATCTCATTTTTTTTTCTCTCTGAGGTATCTCTCTCTCTCTCTTGTGTCTAAGACCATCACACAAAGACTGTGTTCACATCTGGTATTAAAGAGAAAGTTCACCTCAAAATTTATATTCCGTCGTCATTTACTCGCCTTCATGTCATTTTAAGCCTGTTTGATATTCTTTCTACAAAAAGATGAACATCAGTGTGTTCAGTTTATTATTTTTTTTAGTTGTTTTGGACCTTATTTTTATTCATTCAACACTCTTAAATATAAAGTTTCCAAAAGTGCGTTTTCAAAACGGTGCAATTGAACTTTCTTCTTAGTGTCTAATAAATGTTATTATTATAAAAGAAGAACCTTTTATTTTTAAGAGTGAACAGACAAAAATAGTTGAAACACTCTTGAAAATATCTTTTTTTGTGTTAAGCAGAGGAAAGAATGTCATACAGGTTTCGAACAGCGCTCAAATGATGACAGAAGTGTCATGTTTGGGTGACCTATCTCTTTAATACTAGGTGAAAACGGGGCTAAACCGAAAACAGAAGAAAGGCCTCAGCTAGCATCACTGAACTGTTAGCAATGGCAGGTGGGAGCTGTCATTGCTGAACTCTTCACCGTAGTTCTGTAAGTTTCTAATTCTAAAGACTGAAGCTGGGTGACTGTAGAGTTGTCAATGCGTACACCTGAGCTCTTGGCAACACTCTCCATGTCAAATCTGTCTGAGGTGAGGTTTGCAAAGAACAACTGCCTTGGGCTCCATCAGGATTGTGTGGGAGTATTTTTTTTTTCCCTCTCTCTCTTTCACATCTAATTTACACCCTCTCACATTTTGCTTCAACATCTACTTAGCTGACTAAAAATGAGTTATGAGAAAGGAGGGTGGAGGGGTAAATAAACTTTTTTTCATTTGATAAAGAAAGCTAATTGCCAAGAATGCTCTTCAGAGACATGACATTTTGTTTTCCTCAGGTGTTCAATTCCTGATTTATACTTCTATTTACTTTTTGAACAGGCATATGTCTCACCCTGCAGGTGGCTGTTTAAATGTTTAGAATATGATCTGCTTTTACATGTCTGACTAATTAATCTCCAGGCTCTGATAACCGCGGGTTCAACGTTTCAGCGTGGAACGTGCCGTTTAGACATGATATTTAGAATTCATGTGGGATTTTTTTTTTTTTTGAAGCTGACTGGTTCAAATAAGTTTCTCCTCTCACGCGGAGAGTGAGTTTGAATGGGCCGGTAAGAGCGACATGCGTTTAATGCAAATTGATTGCAAAGGCGTCTTCATGGAGCTTTATTCAGTCCAACTACCCCGAGCAGACACTTTGAAGAGCTTAAACTGACCCTAGCCTGAACCCTCTACCCTCAGAAACTCCTTTCAGCTGCCTCACTGTCCTCCTTTCTGTCTCTCTTTGTATGCTTTTCCACCTCCTACCCTGCTGGCTTCATTTGTGTTGGTATGAAGCTGGCATCCCCCAAGGTTCCGTCTTGGGCCACTTTTTTCTTGTGCGTGTGTTATTCAGTATTTGGCTTGTAAAGCTCATGATGTGTCCCAGCATCTGCTCAGCAGCTCAGAAGTAAACACAGACAGAGGGTCCAAATGAGCGGGAAAGCAGAGATTGTACTCAGGGGCCGTTATGTGTAGCAGTTTGGCTTTGCCTACAGATGCAGACATACACTTGTTTATACTGCGGGCATCTTTCTCAGCACAGGCTGAGCGGGCAGCAGGCCACTCCATCACTCCCCATGTTGGCGAAAACAGCTGGAAAGCACACGCGCACACACATCTGTTGGACTGATGTGACCGAGATGGCTCATTCTGATTGGTTATCAGAGGGAACCATCAGTCCTCTGATTCACCCTGTGCTCAGAAGTGTGTGTGAGATGAAAGAGGATGCTGTGTGTAAGAAAGAAGGGGATAAGATACGGGTGCCTGCGTAAGAGTCTGTTACGAGTCCGGTTGTTGCGTTCAAAACGCTAGAGGTAAAAAGATTTTTGAATGGCTTAATCCATATTCAAATGTTTTATGGATTCATTAAAATGTGTTTTAACATTTACAATAACACATGAAACTTTCTTTGTTCTTTTGAACTTCTGAAATAACACTATATTGAGTGCACTAATGTATCATGGTATTATTGTCAAATCATTTTTATTTATTACGTTATTCTTGTTTTAGTGTGTTATGGAAATAGCACATTCACAACGTGACTTACACATTCTAATGAGCGAAGTTCACTTGTGGATTCACATTTTGTGTGGATGTAAATTGTCACATTTGTGTGTCTGACATTATTAAGAGTTATTTGAAACCTTTTTTTCTAGATTTTTCTTTACAATAAGATGTTAGTATCTTGCTTTTTAAACCTTGAAGTGTTATATTTTCCTGTCATAATTCCATAATAGTATTTTTATTATAATTGTTTGGTTATCATCATGATGTACATTTTTTCTTTTACCTATTTACATTTAGGTTGCTATGGAAAAAGCCCAACTTTGCACAAAGGCAAGCTGTTCAAAAATAGCATTCAGACTCAATTCAACACATCCTGTGTAAATGGCCCCTAATAAAGAGAAATCTAAGCTTGCAATTGATAGAATTTTGAGAAGGAGACGCAAATGAAGGGGGGGGGGGGTATCAAGCTTATGAGATTCTGCGATAAAGTGTGTATATTTTCTAGAATGAGAGCGAAAGTGTGAGATAAAGAGAGATTGAATAATCCTGTCTCATGAGAGAAGAAGCTGGTAATGAAAGAGAGAGAAAGAGAAGAGGGGAAGGGTAATACTGCAGAGAATTCACATTGCATAGTCATAAGAAATACTTTGCCGTGCAGTAGATGTGTATTGATCATGGCAGTGAGAAACAAGCGCCCAGATCAGACAAAGCAAGAGAGAAACTAAAATATCCTCAGCTTACGCAACCCAAGCCTCTCTTACTCACAAACTTACACCATCCTTCAGTGGATTTAAATAAGCGCTGCATTTTTAATGGCAAATTAGACACAGTTACCCAGAATTCCCTTGCTATCTGTCTCCGTTTTGTGCACGGGTTTGGACACCCCATATAACACGTAGCATTTCATTTCCACCCCATTAACTTAAGAGAAAAAAACTGTGTATTTCAACATCGAGCATTAAGTCACGCTGCAGCTGCGTGCAGAGCGAAGACGAGTCAAATTAAATAAAGGCCGACTGCCGTCTTTGGCATCTTCCTTTACTCTCGTCATCACGTTAAAATACTGGCGCTCTGGCACGCTGTTGCTTCATGGTTCACGGACCAGTGCGCTTCTAGCCCGCAGATATAATTGTTTTAATTTGTAAACTGTATGCTCATTCCATTAGGGAGAGCAAGGAGAACCAGACTGCCTTGATCTATCCAGCGCACAGGAAGAGAGACGGTTAGACCGTGGAAATGGAGTAGCAAACAATGAGTTAGGAGAGAGTTAGTCTGCACGGCATCGGGCAGTTTGGCTTTCTAGAAAGCTCTACCTGTACATATTACACCTGCCTAGTGGCGTTTTGTTTTTGAATGCAACTTTAAAGTGAATGAATCATTCCAGTTTAATCCATTGACTCATTGTCGTTCAGAACAAGAACAGAATGAATAAATGTACACTTTAGGCTGGTCTTGATTTTATTTTATAGCTTACAGCTGCATGTACTGTCTATTGGACAATTCAAAATACATACATAAAAAAAAAAAAAAAAAAAAAAAAAAAAAAAAAAAAAAAAATTATATATATATATATATATATATACACATACTGTATCTGGATATACTGGGTTTATACTAAATTTACCTACAAACAGACTGCTATTGACCAGTCAGAATCTAATATTCTATATTAATAATAAGAAATAATGGATTTATATTTATATTTGATTTACCCTAAAAGTAGACTAGAGTACAGTAAGTTTGTCCTTGGAAAACTTCTCCCGACTATGCTAAGGTGTTCTGGTGGGTTGCCAGGTTGTTGTAAGGTGTAAGTGTTCTGCATGGTTGTTATGTAGGTCTTGTTCGGATGTCTATTTCATACCTTTTTCATCAGTATGATATGTAACCTTTCTCCTTTGTTTCTCTCAGCCCCAATTACAAGATGTCACTTTTCCCATCCACACCTCCCCTTTTTTGCTTCATCTATCATGTAGAGAGCCAAATTGCCCTTAAATAAGATGATAATTTAGAGAAGTGGGATCCTAGTGACAGCCTGAATGGTGAAAATGGTATATGGTGAACCTGCTGAGAAAATAAAGGCGCAACAAGCTCTGACACGGTTCTGACAGTTTCCATCAGGACGTGGATGCACGCACACACACTTAACAATGAAGTGGAAGNGAAAATAAAGGCGCAACAAGCTCTGACACGGTTCTGACAGTCTCCATCAGGACGTGCATGCACGCACACACACTTAACAATGAAGTGGAAACAGGCCGTCACCAAAATTACAGCATATCCCCAGGCACATCACACAACTGAGTTTTGCATTTAGACGGGCCTTTAGAAACCTAAAGACGCCCCTTTTAATATTCAACACATAGCCGAACACACACAGATACACTCTCTATAAAACAGACGTCTAACTAAACAGTTTCCCTGCCACCAGTCGCTAAATGGATCCGTGCCGAATCCCAAATGCACCAGCAGAAGGGCGATAAAGCGAGCGGACCGCTTGGAAGCAGTTGTTTACATGTGCCCGCCAACTGTTAACTTTTCCCTTTTGTTTGCTCTTAAAACACAGCAGCAACTTCATCCCTTATTCATACATTAAAAGGACAAAAAAGATATAGGAAAAGAACTAGAGAGTGTGGGCACTGCTGTGGGCAGTCTGCCCAGTCCTTTGAAGCTATTGCTCTTAATCACAGATGCCATGCTCTCCAACGGATAAAAGAATACCTGAAAAAATGCTCCTCGGCTCTATCACTTCTTTCTAAAAGCCTTTCTGCATGGACCATTATATCAGCCAAGGTCACAGACCTGGACCGCCCAAACATTTTGTCAGCGTGGAGATGTGTCCCTTCAGATTGAGAGGTTTTACAGTTGATTCATCTTCCCAGAAGCGTCATGCCCGTTCAAGCCGTAGGGTCACGTGCCCCCTCAGATTTTAAATGTAACTTCCAAAAGAACTATTTGTGCCTTTGGAAATGGTGCTGCATGATTGTTGTAGGTTTAAAAAGGTTGCTGTGGAAGAGATCGCTAGGTCTAAGTTGGTGTGTATCTACATTATTTGTGTTAAATGGAAAAATGGTTATCATATACAGTGTCCACCTTTATTTTTCACTTTATATTTTTTCAAACAATGAAAATGTCTAATGATGTTCTTGACATCTAATGTTCGGTTTGTTGACAAAAACAAAAAAAAGTATAAATTAATGTAATTATTAACCATGCAACATGTGCCTATTAATTAAACTTAGCATGGGTCCTGGCTCACTAAAATAAAGTAAAAAAAAAAATTAAAATTAAAAAAACATGTTTTACAATTTATATATTTATTATTTTTAAAGGCTTTTTATTTCATTTTATTTTAGTGGGCCAGGACTTTTACTGAGTGCCCTCAAAAACATATAAAATAGTTGTATGACGCCCCTGCTTCTGCCTGTATAGTTTTGCATGCTGTGTATAATCGTAATAAATGAAACGGAACAGGCGTTTAGTATGAGCAATGTATTTGGAGGGGAAGAGCTTTGGAGCAGCAGATATTAGAGTCTTTCATGAATGAAGGGATGACAAAACCGACAAAGAAAGATTGTCAGCCAGAGGGAGTTTGTGAAAGGAAAAGCCAGAGTTTGATAGGGAGATTTTGCCTTTGTATGAAGCTTTATCATCGCATTTACAGCGCCAGCTGCCAAGCCTCCGTGACATATGAGACCGGCCACAATGACTTTCAAAGCAAATACTCGGATTCATTATTTATTTTAGAAGGAATATTGAAATCCCATTCATTTATTCTCCATTGGCGTAATGGATGGGGACTCCGTGAAGGTAAAGCAGGCAGATTGGATGGGAAATTCTTGTACCTCGTCCCAGCATGGCACACTGGGTCATCTATTTTAGCGCAGCGCTGCAATTTTTCTCTCGAATGAGCTTGAGGTTGACACCCTAGTCACGAATGCGATGCTACGGGAAAAAAAAAAATATTGAAATATAACAGATCAAATAATGAACTCCATGGGCTGGATCAGAAATGCTTAGGGAAGAAAAACTGCACGTTTCTCAACCCTGTGAAGTTTTTATGATTCTTTTGTGAATTCGGAAAAAGCTCCCATCTCGGCTTCTCCTCATATCCATTTTACAACTGGGTTAAGATGAAACACGGAATGGAATAACTGAATATGTATGACTTTCTTTATGTATGGGAATGCAAATAAACCGTATTTGTTTTCCTTTAGGTGTGTAATATCTGCATGACGGGTCCGATGTGAAATAATCAATTTCTGAGGCAGAGACAGAGAGAGAAAGGCAGAGAGATGCGGTGCATGAATTATGCATAAAAACAAAAGGAAAGGAGTTTATTCTCTTCTTGTTAGAGGTGCTCTTCTCATTGGTCCAGACTTGCTGCCGTATCAGATAGATTAATCCGTTACTGCTGGAAAGAGAGCCACGCTGCTGATTGAAGATGATGATTTGACAACCTGATGGAAAGAGAAATGAACTGAAAGTTTTTGATTGAATGGGCCTCTCTGGGGGGAAAAAAATAAAATAAAATACGCAAATGGAGGTATTTTCGTTCTTGGAGGAGCTCTTTGAGCTGCCATCCATTAGAGGTGGACCCATCTCTATTCTGAAGCTTGTCTGCTCGTAGAAGTTTGGTGTGTAAGTGTGTGTATGATTGCGTTTGATGTTTGTGGGTCTGTGTATATATGTGGGAGCGCATGCTTGGTTTAGAGCTTAGGTAGTTAGAAAAAGAGAGATATTGAGAGCCCTGTTTATGATGTAGGTGGTTCTCAAAGTAAGCAGAAGATGAAAGAAACTCTACTTCCATCAAGAACTCTCTCTCTTTCTCCCCACACATGCTCTATTTCTCATCTCCGCCATACTCTGCATTTCAATTCAATGTGAAAACAAAATTGACCCTATTTACTTTCTTAATGCACGCTTCTGGTTTTATTGTGCACGTTTCATTGGTTTGTCTTTGTAATCGTTCATCCAAATGCAATAACTGTGCCACGTGAGCATCTCAGATGTCACTAAAGACTCTAGTTGAGTTTTTCATCCCTTCCTTCTCTGTGAAATCAAGTCCTGCTTTTTTATTTCGCATTAAATATTCTGTTGGAATTCAGAAATACATCACATCATAAGGTAAAGTGAGTTGTGAGCACGTTTTCGTGTTGACTAGCTGATAAAGCTTTAGAGCGATCAGCCAATGTTTGTTGGTTCCAATCCAGTTTTAAGTAAATAATGTGTAAACCAACTCATTTGCTGTCATTAAATTTTCATTGATTCACTTGGCTGATGCTTTTAGTGAGTTTTTAGACATTTTTAGTGATGTAAAAATGAGTAAATATTGTGTAAAATAACATTTTCTGGCATTAAATGTATATGTTGCACTTTGCAGTGACATTTGAGTACAGTATATGTTGTGTAAAATAACAAGCAATCCAATTTAGCCATAACATTAACATTTATTCATTTGGAGGATACTTTTAGTGATTTTAATAGAGTTTTTATGCATTTTGAGTCAGTTTTGTGTAAAGTAACTTAGCAGTCTCATTTGCTTTCATTAAATTTAATGGTAATACATTTGTTAAAATTAGTTCATTATCATTGCATTAATTCAACTATAAATGAACAATATTTCTAACACATTTTTTAAGCTTAGTTAATGTTAATTTTATAGTAGTTAATGCATTAAATAATGTCAACTGATGGTACCGTATTGTAAATTGTAGCCTTATTATGTTTGTGATTTTTTAAAATACTTTTTTTTATGAATTTTTAAACAGTTTTGTGTGAAAATAACTTAAGCAGTCTCATTTGGTGCCATTAAATTTGCATTTATTCGCTTGGCAGATGCTTTTTACATAGAATTCCAGGTATTTTGCTAGTGCGTATGTTCAGTAGGACTTGAACCCATGACCTTAGCATTGATAACCAGCTGAGATGCAATTAGTTGTATTGCATATATAGGCAACATATCCATTGTCCGTCTCTAGATATCAGCATTAGCCATTAAGTTCAAATGAATTTTGTAGTGCACTTTTCTCTCGTGTGGATACACGTATGAGTCTTACCTGCATGGTGCCCAGATCTCATTAGATTATCTTGATCCCTCCTACACCAATTCCTATTATTCTCTTTTTACCCATTCGATTGAGATTTTTTGTTTACCTGTTCAAAATCATTGCAGAAAGGATGCGGCTACAGATTGAATGTTGCTTTATTAGGGTCTGATAGCTGGATCACCGATGTTCAGTCTTCAACACTGGACACCGCTGAGGGTTTACGCCTCACCAGTAGTTATGTACACTTCTAATAAGCATGTTGCGGTTTGGGTAAACAACAAACCAGGGGAGTATTTGTCTGGGATGCGGCTTTATTTCTTTTTAATAAGCAGCATGGGTTCAGACCAGTAAAATGCGTGGAGTAGGTCTGTAATTGGGAGAAAATGTATTGTGCTGAGTCATTTGTGTGGCCACAGGGAGGGTCGGGTCTGTCTCGTTTTAATGACTATTGGCAATGCGAGAGCAACGACAGCACTGAATGAGGAATTTGTTTATGTGTTTAAATATTCTTTCTTTTTTATTATTCACTTTTTTTGATGTCTCACTTTTGACAGAAAACAGGTAAGGCAATTATTTTATATTGCACACTGGGGTTTTGATTTGTGATTTAAGGTGATTTTGTTTTTTATAGGCTTATTTATAGAGGCCTGAAGCAGTTAGATATTACCATGGAATTATAAAACGATTTTTGAATTATAAGCAAGCAAATCTACTTTACACCCACGCACAGTGACTTATTTATTTATTTTGTTGTTTGCATTTTATGCCTTTAATGAATAGGGGAGTGAAAGGAGCCTAGAAAGTTGTGGGAAAAGGAGGTTGTTCCAAACAAGTTGTTCCAAACCTGTAGGAATTTCTTTCAGCTGTTGAACACAAAATAATACATTTTGAAGACTGTTCAGTTGACAGTAGCCATTGACTTCCAGTTGTATTTCTTCAAAATAGCTTCTTTTTTGTGCTCAGCAGGAGAAAAAAACTTCTAAATTTGATGATGACTAAATTTTCATTTTTGGATGAACTGTCCCATTAACGGCTGATTTTTGTAATCTACTGGCAGATTTTAAGGCGGCCCTAGGGGACCACATGCTGCATGCTCCCCTCAGTTGGCCTTTTTGTTGACAGTTTCCCCCATTAATAAATTAAACTGTATTGATTTTGGAGAAAATGTAAAAATGTCATTTGCAGAAAATGAAAATCAATGAGGGCTGATGGTAGGACTGAGAAAATAATGTGAGAATGTGAGAAGGTGGGAGTGTGCTTTAAAGATGAATTGTTTTCCTCTCTGGTGTGGCATATTTATGTAACTGTGATGTTTAAATGTTCATAACAATGACAATCAGCTAAACCAGAGCCCAGCAAAAGGGCTTATTTGAAAAAAAAAAAGGTTTGAACGCCTTCATGTTGATTTCGTTCACCCATCAACTTTTTGCTCTTTGCCGATTGTTTTTTGATTACTTGCAGAAAGCGAAAGGTTTTCTAATGGAGAGAGTAATCTGTCAGTGCGGCTGAACTGCAATTGTGTTATCTTCTTCATGGAGACATTTCACCAGCTCTGACTAGAAGAAATTCATTTTGACTGTCAGTTACAAACTGAGTGAGAATCACTGCCAGGAATTAACCTTTTTTATTAACCATTGATGTTTCCCCTAATTAACTGATTTTAGCTTTTTGCCTTTTTCAAGACATTTTATAATTATAAATATAAAACCGATTCTAATACTGTCACATTTTTGGTCTTGTTTCACCCTTAGTTCTTCCCGTGTTTCATTATTTGGTCACATTCCTGTCCTTGCTTAGTTTTATTGATTAATCCCCTGCACCTGTGTTCTGTAATTATCCTGTGTTTATTAGTTCCTGCCTGTTTAGGTCTCTTTCGTCTAGACTACTCGTTAGGTTCCTTTGTGTTTATACTCATGCTTTCATGTTGGATTATCCCCTGTATATTCTTCATTAAAGACTGTTTTAGTTTATTCCTCGACTCCTGCGTTCTCCCTGCAACAAAACCATAACGAATGCCAATGGATTGTGTCAACTATGTCAAATAGTTTAATAGAATCAATTAACTGAAATAAATTCTTATATCTCCAGACTAGTCTAGTTTTGGGCTGTTGTCAGCTGGCTAGGCTAGACCCTCTTAAGCAGTTGAGACTTTGTAATAGCGTGTTATTATAAGCCAACAATGTGACACTTTCAATACATTTGCTGAAATATATGTATATTTTAGCAGTATTTAATAAATTTATACATATCTGTATTCCATTTGTGTATTGTTTGTGTATTTTTTTAATTCAGTATTTTTGTATTTTATTGCTATTTTTTGCATAAATTAAAGTATTTTTTTCAATATTTNTCAGTATTTTTGTATTTTATTGCTATTTTTTGCATAAATTATTAAAGTATTTTTTTCAATATGTTTTAGTATTGAATGATATACATAGAGCGAGAGAGAGAGTCACTTTTTAATTAAATTGAAATATTATTATTGTTACTTTTTAGTACTGAATGAAATATATTTATAGCTGTTTTTTTAAGTTAGTATGAAGTATTTGATTGGCTTTTTACATAATGAATAATATTTGTTTATTTTTATGTTTATATTATTCATTATATTAAGAATACATAATTATATATACATCGTCATTCCTTTCTCTACATTCATTTTGGATTTTTTTATTTATTTATTTTATTTATTTTTTTGCTTAGCACAGTGCATTCTGGGATTGGCTTCATTGTGAAGCACAGATGTAATGTTGCCTTTGAATTTGGACAAAATATGCTTTTTTTTGCCAGAGAGGGTTCATGCTGGTCCCTGGAAGAGTGATGGAGAGCTCAACACCGTGTTAAGGTGACAGTGAGCTGATGACATCTCTGAGAGTGATGCAACATACTGACATGCCCCTGTTTTTATATTTTTGAGTGTACTTATCTTTTTGTGTGGCAAGACAGAATAGCGACAGCACGTTATGTCTCTCTTGACCCTACATATAAAAGCAGTCTCACTTTTGAGGCCCACTATTGAAGTCTCAGATTCCCCATCTTTTATACTTGAAGGTCTGCCCACATCTTAGGTGTTTCTTATTTGTCTCGCCAGGGTTGCACTGAATCTATTTGCTATGGTATCCTGCTTTGAATCGTTTCCATGATCCATCTCAGTTTTTCAGGCTGGCTTGGTGATCTGTCTGGCTAATCCGAGGCTCTGCTCTCTTGTCTTGTGGTGTTTTGCAGCGGATCGAGGGCACCAGGCTCACATTTATCCGCCAGATCGCTAGCACTGACTCTGGATCAGCTGCGGCTTTCGCAAAGCTGCACAAATGAGCAGCGCCATGCTGTAGGGTTCGAAGGATCAGCGTGAACGGGAAGGAGGAGCTGTCGCTCTTGTCAGAGACAATAAGTCACTTCGACGAGAGGAGAGGGAGAGTGAGGGAAATGGAGGGAAAACGAGAGCCATTCTCGCTCGGCTAGCGCTGGGGAAATAAATAGCATTGCTAATGACACCCATATCCACATTACGACTGTGATTATGAGCCATTTGTTTGCTTTATCATGAAGTCCTAAAGTCCCTCAGGCCGTAATGACTCAGAAATGCAAGAGCAGAATAAGAAGACCTTCTTTTCTCAAAGCAGTGCAAGAGGACTGAAATTACAGTCTATAAAGCAAATGCTGTGAGCTGATTGGTGGTGGCCTTGCAAAGGTGTAAAACCATCTACATTAAAAAACAGAGATCTGAGCTGGATGACGAGCTCATATTAGGATTACTATGCATGGCTTGACATGTTTTCACCACCGAATAAAAAAAGGTTATTGCGACTTTTTATCTCGCAATTCAGATTTTTTTTTTTCCCTCACAGTTGAAAGTTATAAAGTCTTGTCAATTGCAAGACATAAATGGACAATTCAGACCTTTTTCTCAGAATTGTGTGATATAAACTCACAATTGCAAGTCATAAAATCACAATAGCGGGATATAAACTTGTAAGAAATAAAGTCAGAATTGTGAGTTTACAGTATATCTCACAATTCTGACATTTCTTTTTCTCAGAATTGTGAGAGATAAATTTGCAACTGCAAGTTATAAAGTCTAATGCTGAGGGGAAAGACTGTTCTCAGTTTTTAATAATGAAAAAAGAAAAAAAAAATGAGTTTATATCTTACAGTTATGACTTTATTTCTTAAAACCACACATTTAA
>SCHK01168491.1:0-12843 GCA_004124795.1 Poropuntius huangchuchieni | reverse complement strand
TATATATATATATATATATATATATATATATATTATGTGCTTATCTCTTTATAAAAAATAAAAACATAATAATGTTGTAAATTTCAACTGTACTGTAAAATAAAATATGAATATTTGACAAATGTAAATTTGACCTGTTTCACTCTGAAATTATTGCAATTATCATGCAGCCATTTATTTAGTTTATTTTTACATTCGTTATAATTAATTATTAGCTTGTCAACTTGCAAACCCCATTTTTTTTCAGACTATTGTCACTGTATTTTTTTTATTCAATTAATTTCTTACTTTATTCATTGTTCTTATTGTTTTGTTATATTTTTAACATTTAATTTTATGTAGGACAGATGCTAAATTATTATTATTATTATTATTTTGTATTTATTGATCAAATTATAATCTATGGTCTCATTCTCAATGCACTGCAAACCCTGTTTCTTTCTTTCTTGTTCTTTCTTTCTTTTTGAAGTTTGAACAAAATACTATTTCTATTTTTATTCTTCAAAAATTAATGTTTTATTTCAATGTTACTTGCTGTTTCTTTGTAATTATTCATAAAACGTAGTAGCAATTTACGAGTGAAAATTGTTTCTACACCAAATTTGATTACTGCAAAAATCACTCCAATGGATAAATGCTTGTGTGTAAGAACTCTCACACGAATGCCTCAAACAGACCAATTATAAACAGCAAGAAATACAGCACTTTTATAGCGTGAGCATTACAAACAACCTCTTCTTCCGTTAAGCACAGCTCTGTGTGGGTTTTATAAATGAAACCTCCACAAATGTCTGTGGGTGTATGACTTCTAACTTCAGCAGCCACAGAAGTACAAGCGCGGGCTGACAGATGGAGCACTACTGCTGGTTAAATGGAGGAGCTCGCTCTAGAATGAGAGATTCTGCACCCAGTCTTGATGACCATACCGCGCTCGACTGTGAGCTCTAGGCCCAAATATTCCCACAGGAGAGATGCAATATGGCCACCACCATTTCATTATGAGCTAATGTGAATTTAGTAGTGTGAGATAAGGCCAACTGAACTGTGAAATCCACTGATTTTGCTTAATGCAGCTAAAGTTTCACACTGTTAAGGCTCAAGCTGCCGTTGTGTACAAGAGGTATAGGTTTCACTTTAGTATAAGGACCAATTCTGACTATTAATACCTGTTATTAACATATTGGCTGTTTATTAGCACGTATTAGGAACATATTCTGCATGACCATATTCTGCATCCCTAATCCTACCCAATACCTAAACTTAACAACTGCCTTACTAACTATTAATAAGCAGTAAATTAGGAGTTTATTGAGGCAAAAGTTGTAGTTAATGTTTTGTAAACAGCGAGAATTGGACCTTAAGATAACATGTGACCAAACTATGTAAAATAATATACTTCAATGCAAACTGAAAGTAATGTTTTCAGGCACACAGTTTAAAATACAATCTCATATTATTAATGACTTTTTTTTTCTTCTATGGAGGTCATTGGGGACCATCAAGAGTTTAGTTACCAACATCTTTTAAAATATCTTCTTTTGTGCTTGACTTATATAGATTTGGAACTGATGACAGAATCTTCATTTTGGGTGAACTATAACTTTAGGATTTAATTTAATTCATTTTTATATGTGATTGCATACTACTGTCTTTGAAATATGGTTGATTTGAATTGTTCATTAAAGTAAATGCACTGCCAAATGTATGGACAAGCATTTGTAAACTAACATGTGCTTCAGTGTCATTTCTAATGACACTATGTCAAAATATCTGAAATTAAATATGTGTAATAATGATGATGTTGCAGTTTAGTACATAACTAATATTGATGCAAACTTCCTTTCCACATGTTGAGAACTGCATTTACATCATTTTTATTAGTGGTAATTAGCATTGTCATACAGTTAGATCATGATTATGTTTCCACATCCCCATTTTTCATCCGAAAGTCTTCAGAACCTTATCAATCTGTCATTGCTTGCTGAAAGAATGCCAGCTGAGTCTACTATTGGAATGTGAGAGCTTTACAAGTGTGTCAGTGCCAAAAAGGGCTTCTGCAAAACATATCTACAGCAGGAAACCTTTAGTTCATTTGTTTTGGTTTGGCCTCCAATAAAGTTTCTCAAATGGCAGATGGTGGGCTTAGATGTTCATGTTGAGGATCTAAGCTGCATGGTGAGAGATTTCAATCAGAAGACTCATAGTAGTGCAACTGTACTGGCCAACTATTACTTCTCTGGGAGTGTGTTTGTGTGTGTGTGTGTGTGTAAACACATGGACTGCATAAACAGAGTTATTGCACAGAGCGAAGGGTGGTATTTGGTGGATAAGGCTAAGTTTGTTCCTCAGTGAATATTTCACACTGTGGAAATGTGTTTCAGAGGGATGTGTAAAATCTAAAGGGCCTAAGTGAAAACAGAGCAGAAGAGAGAAGTGCAAACACATGAACTTTACAGTTGCTAAGTTATCCTTTAAGCTGCTGTTTCTACTGGTATATTATAGCGGTTATTTAAAAATGTTGCTGCCTTTGAGTTTTGTTTTACGGAATTTACACAAGGGTTAATCAAAAAGGAAATGCACCAGGTGTATGTTAGAGGACAATGATAAATTACACCAGATCTCGAAATATAAACTCCGTCCTTAAATAATACAGTCAGCATTTTCCCCGAAACTAAAAGTGGAATAAGAGATAAATTTGTTAAACTTCGACTAAAACTAAAGATAACACACCAGGAACAATCACTCAACAGAGGAGAACGTGCTCATAAATTCGCTCAGTCGACCCAGATTTGACTAATCGCAGAACAAGAAAGTGAGGTACTTTCCCTGCAGAGGCTATCTAAATATGACCTTGGCCCAAACACACTGTCCTGGTCCTGCTGAGTCATAACATGTTGTTATATACAGAAAGAAAACTTAACATATCACTGTAGAAGTGGAAGTGAATGGACGAAGCACCAAACAAATGACTGATATTATCACATGATTTAAACATTAGTACAATTTCGACATCAAACACACATCTTAGTAATGCTATGATTTAAATAGTAAGACTTAAACAACCATGTTCTGACAAGGCGATATGTCTCTTCTGGTTTGAAGAGCCTCCCATAAGAGCCTGCTTCTCACATTACAAGCCAAAACATGTAGCAGCGTAGGCTAAATTAAATTAGGCTCAATTAAGTCATCACTACAAAGAACACACACTTACTAGGTAGTTTTGAAAGTAATGTGGGTCCGATTTCTAATTTAAGATGGAGTAATAAAATGTGTAATAGATCCATTTAGGAAATCCCCTCACATTGGTCAAGGTGGCATACTATTGCTCACAAGAAAGGAAAGCTCAAACCATCTGTGCAACAGGCAAGCATGTGATCATGAGCAAGCAAAGTAAACCATTGGTTGATGAGGAAGAGTTTCCGTACTTGTGGGAACGTTGCCAATGAGGAAAACAGGGAGCCAAGATCGCTAAAGAAATCCGTCTGATGACACAAGTGAGAATTTCCATCTCATGCACCGTTTTTAACATCCATGCCCAGCCAAATTGGACAAAGTCATGGAGAGAGGCAGCTATTTTTAAGTGAACATGAGATGACGTGCCTGTTTTTAGCTGCCTTAGTCAATGCAGAAGCTATGGATGAAGTTGACCATGTAACAAAAGAATATCAGTCAACACGTCTACATGACTGAAGGCAACAGTTGCTTAAATTTCCAGAGGAATTAGCAATTAATGAGCACAAGTGAAGTGATTCACATTTGTGTTTAGGCTGCTCATACTCACAAATAACACAGATGCCAGAACACAAAATGTTAGCACACAAGCATTATTTATACACCATTCGTGGTATATTGGGTATGTTCATTTTACAAATTACTTTCAGAATGTTCAGAGAGCATTCAAAAAATGTTTTTCAGAAACATTCCCAATATGTTTGCAAAAATAGAACTCTTTGTTTTCTCGTTCATATAACCAATAAATTAAAAAAAAGAAGACTTTTCGAAAGTTCAGAGAACAATCAAAAAAATAAGTGAAAAAATTCAGAAAATCTATGAATATATATTTCAAACAAAACACTAAACTAACCCTATCCTCATTTTGTATTAGTTGTATAATAAAACTTTGTATTAGTTATAAGTTGTCACGTTTTTTTTGTAGCCTATGTTAAATGGAATACATTTTATAATTGATTATTTACAGAACTCCCCAAAATAATGTATTGATAGCTTTGTATGGTATACTTTACATTTTGCTTTTGTGCTGATTAATGGCATGTTCTCATTGTGAAGTCTTACCCCATATACTGTAACAACATTCTCTGCTATTGGGGCATGTTGTCACAAAATCTTTTTTTTCTCCCATAGCCAATAGTGTAAAAAGTGTGTTGTCTAGTCCCGGCCTCCGTTATTTAATCAAATTAAGTTTATGCCTCTTGATTTGCCTTTTCAATAAAAATGAGGTATTCTCATCATGGCCACAAGTGGTAGGAGCGCAGCCTTGCAGCCTTTACACAACATGAGTCAGACTGATACCACAAAAAATGAAACCAGGACCCAGCCAACTATCATCTATGCCGTTATAGACAGCTATTGAATAAAAAGACCAAACCACACCACATTACATTCATAACATCCTGAAACTATAAGGATAAAATACAGTCAGCTGGTCTTTATTGCAAAACAGTCCCAGTCAGTGATATATTGAAAAGGTTGTTTTGTAATAATAACCCTCTGACTGTGCATTTTCCATCTTATTACACATAGACAGACAGACAGATAGACAGACAGACAGACAGATAGATAGATAGATAGATAGACATTTTATTTGATTATAATTGAGTTGAAATTATTTTCACCTTACATGGAGAGGTCAGTTATGCCCATTATTCATAAACATTTGAAAACTGAATGTTTTTTTTTAAGTATTCAAGAAGAAAAATGTTATTTAAATGTAAAGTGTTCTTAATTATTTCACTCTCTTGTGGATTTGATTTCCTCCCATAGTAATGTGTTAAGAAAAACATAAACAGTATCGTTCTCAACCAAACGGAGATCTATAGGCCATGGGAAACGTCTGTCGGGGCAGTTATCGCGACAGGTTACTGTAAATTAATCACACAATTCTCTTGTTTTGCCTTTTGGTGAAACTGAAACATATTTTTTTTATTTTTTGCCACTGGCTAAAAATACTCAAGCATTACAACGTCCACAGTAGGAGTGGCATACGGGAAGAATCGCCCTGCCCACTTGTTTTTTTTTTTTTTTTCTCCTTCTTCTTCTTCTTCTGAACGTATAAAAAGGATCTGGGAGCACATTGAAACAGCATAACGCTTCCAGCGCTCGATCGCAACTTCTGACAGCAACAACATTCCTTCACAACAACACTTCACTATGTCCGATACGCTGGGCGAAAGTCTTATCCGGGTAAGTTTAATTGAGTTTACGTGTTTTGTTTTGGTTTTTCCTTTTGGGAACGTGTTAGAATTGCCAAGTGTGTTTGATCCTCCTAATTCATATTGATATTCTTTCTTTTCCAGAATCTCATCAACCTGGGTTTAGATGAGCCGTTTCTAACCCTATCCCGCTCGGTCGCACCGAAGAGCGTCAGCTCCGAGCCGCTCACCGACGACGTCTGGCCGGCGGACAACTGGAGCCAACCCAGCAAACCCCAGTTTCCTCTTAAAGCAGACCGATCTATGAGTCTGACTGACACCCTGAACCGAGTGAAGCCCCACGACGTGCCCCCACCGCCCGGATTCCCTCCGCTGGCACCCCTGCCCTCTAACCGGTACAAGACCGAGCTGTGCCGAAGCTTTCAAGAGCACGGCAGCTGCAAATACGGCAGCAAGTGTCAGTTCGCCCACGGCGAGAATGAGCTGCGAGGGCTATACCGCCATCCCAAATACAAAACTCAAGCCTGTCGCACTTTCTACCAGTTTGGATACTGTCCTTACGGAAGCCGCTGTCACTTCATCCACGAGGGCAAAAACTCTGAGACGCTCGAGCAGAACCCGCGTCAGCTGCGTCAGAGCGTCAGCTTCGCCGGTTTCACGCGCAGCAACTCTCCCCCGACTTTTTACGAGCCCCTGGGCTTCACCCGTGCGCCTTCGGTCTCTCCTCCTCCCGCTGATATCTTGTCCCCGGTCTTCAGCGACTCTAATCGCGACATGTTCCCCTTCAGCCGCCACAGTACCGGAGATATCCACAACAACGCGCCCTTCACGCCAGAGCCTCGGTCGCGTTGTGTCTGCGGACACGGAAATAACTTCCAGGGCTCCAGCAACGGGCTGTACATGAAGGAAGACCTGAGCAAAGCCAACCTGCAGCGCTTTTCCTCAGAAGACTCGCTGTCAGACCGCGAAAGTTACAGCAGCACCGGCAGCTCCAGCGGCTCTGAGTCTCCCACCTTCGACGGCTCGAGCGGGAAGCGCCTGTCTGTTTTCACGCGGATGTCTGTGTCTGACTGAGGACTTTACCGCCATTCCTTCCCAATCATTCAATCAGTCAAAAATAATGTGCAACGAGTCTTAATACTGTTAATTTATTACTATATATATTGCTAAAGGAGATTATTTTGATACCAAGCTGCCCTCGAAAGCCTAAGCAGGCTTTGTTTTTATAACGGTGTATTATTAGCTATTTTCTGTGACATTGTCTTCCATTTGCTTTTGCTTTTCTTGCTTTTCGACGTTGTTTGGCAGTAAGCATTGCAGACAAGTGCCTTAAAAAATCATAACCTATGCTAGTGGCATAAGCAGAGCTTGTGTCAAATTATGTATGTATATATCATATATCCAGTGTGTGAATTAGGGGGTTGACTTTTTAAAGATATTTCTGGCCGTTTTTGGAAGAAGTCAGCTCCCCAGATAATTTGCAACTTGTGTATATCTACCAACAATGTGACAAACTTGAGAAAATGACCATACATTCACTCACAAAGAATGCACTTTACAAATCAAAACCGGGTGAATGTTTCCATGTAGCATTTTAACCAAAGCATTATGATGTTAGGTACCTGTTTTGTACAAGAAAACTAAGAAACAAACCTAAAAACCATATATTTATATTGGACAAGAGCTGTCAAGTTAATGTTTTGACAACCCTGGTTGGGTCCTTACTCAAGGAAACTTGTCTTTTATCAGGGACTGTAACAGCACAGTATTTCTGTAGAATAGTTTGCTTTGTTCGCAATGTTTTTTGTAATTGTATAGACCTAACTAATATATTTATTAAGTATTTATTGAAGGTATAGCAATGTATTTTTTACTTATTTATCAACATGTGTCATGGCCTTTGAAAAAAATCAAGAAGTGTTGACACAAAATGATGGAATCTATTTCAATTGACCAAAATAATGTAATAAATGCAAATTTTGAAAAACAGTTGTATTGATCTTGATGTGTTCTCTGACAAATGCACCACAAGAATATAAGCTCATCATCTACAGTGTTCCGCACATAACTGCTTGCATTTCAAAATCACTTCATCACATACCTAAGAAAAAATGCTGTTTTGTAAATACTCGGACCAGGATTAAGTTCATATTTGGCATACACAGAGATATTTCACACAACAACACTGAGATCTGACCTGAATCTCCAAGAAAGCTTTGCATATTGCAAAGCAAAGTCTGAAGCAACTGATAGCTGTCTGTAGAGATTCGAATCTGTCCTGCGTTTCCAGTGACGTTGTCAGCTTCAAGATCTGTCAGTTGGCCAGTTTTAATGGAGTGCAGTAAAATCTTATCAAGCATTACACAGGCGCATGGCAGTGTCGTGCATTACGCATTGCCTGGTTAAGACATTGAGCGTTGCTAAAGAATTACATTTGAATTACAGAAATTCATTTGAACTATTTGCCAATTTTTCCCCTTAACTCATGTTAACAACCCTTTAATGTTTAACTGACTGCAGCCTCCCTTAACCTTTTCATAAACCAGTGCAAACACTCTACAAGACATCCCAATATGCAAACATAAGTTTATTGTGAAATCTGATCAAATGGCTTAAAGTCATTTGTATAGCGCTTTTGACAGTACATACTCTTTCAAAGCAGCTTTACAAAGATTCGCACCACACAAACCCAGTAAGCAATCCACAGGCAACAACGACCATGTCTTTTTTCTTCTGTAGAGATTTTAAAGAATGCATCGACTGTTTTTTCTTATTTACTCTGGAAAAAAAAAAAAAAAGCTGTTACTGGGACAGTACCCTTTTGAAAGCTACTAATATGTACTATTAAGATACTAATATGTACACTTGAGGTGCTAATATGTACCTTTAATACGCACCTTTTAGGGGTAAATAAGGTACAAAAAAGTGTACCTTAAAAAAAAAAGAAAAGTATAGCACCAGTGACAGCTTATTATTTAAAAAAAATATTTCTTTCTTTCTACTACCCCTTTAAGACATTTCAATAATATGTGCCACGTCATTTGGTGACAATGCTTTTGTGTAGATATCACATTTAAGTAAAATTGTCATCTAGTTTAAGCCATAGTAAAATAAACAAAAATTAATTTCAAGAAAAAGAAGAAAAAGTACAAGTGGCTATTCTTGTATTCTGTATTATTCATATTGTTACAAAACATATGTGATGAAATATAAAAAAGACCCCACCTCTGTGATCCACCCTAAAAGTGCTTTAGTTCTGAGCTAAAACCATAATGTGATCTTCTCATTCTCACACTTCAAAACTTCTCCACATCCTGATAAGTTATATAAATATAACGACCACCATATCTCAAAATAAACATAACGGTGTCGTGTGGGAAGATGGCACTTGAAGATATCACATGTCGCAATTTGGTCCAAACGAGGAAGTGTAGGCCCTGCCAAATGCCACAGGAAAATCTGATCAAATTATCAAGAAAATTGTTGTCCTTCCACTCGACAGAAGTCTTAAAGTTACTATACGGTTAATATCTGTAGAAGCCACTGTCACATTTAAGAGTTAAATGAACTTTATAGTCCATTTCGCTGCGCTCGTCTTCTTCGCCAGAACACACACAGGATGTGTAACCATAACAACAGTGGCAGTCCAGTAAAAGCAAATAACCAGACGAACGCACAAATGGCCCGTCTTCTCCCTCTCTCTTCTTTTCAACGTGCTTTAGGACGCTATTGGTGCGCTTCACACAGCAAACAGTGGCAGCTGTTATACAGCACAGTAAAGCCAGGCCTGAAATTTGCAATAACATTGAGTGGCTTGTGATTACCTCACTGTTTACTAATGCTTCTGTACTCTGACAGCTCTCTGTGAGTAGAAAAGATGCTTATTTTAACAGCTCATACGGTACACCCTGCTCACTTTAAATTGGAATTTCATTAAAAAAGTCACATTTGTTCAACAGGTTTGCTTTGAAGTCATTTTAGTCACGTGTGAGTAACTTCACAAAGGTAAAAACCAAGATTAAATGCTGATGATTCTTAATTTATATTAGGTAGCAAACATTGCACTTGTTCGTTTTTAGCTCCTTTAAACATGTTACTGTTTCAAAACATAACACACAGTTCTCCAAATAGAGTCAGCAGTTTCGATGAGGAAGTAGAGAGTTACAAAAGGCTACGCATTAAACAGCTTCTCAAACAGTCTTTTGTCTAAATTTATGGAGTTGATGTTTAAAATTACATTAAAACAGTTCAAATCTTTTTTTGACATTTCCTTAAACAAAATAGGTCACTCAAAAAATTATCATTGTGTTATTATTTACTCACTCTCAAGTTGTTTTAAACATGTATGAGTGTCTGGCGAGCACAAAAGAAGAAAATCACGAAGAATGTTGGTAACCAAAAAGTTGACGTATCCATTGACTGCTATGGGGAAAAAATCAACTGTTCAGTTACCAAGGAAACTCATACAGGTTTGAAACAACATGAGGGTGAGAAAATGATGGCAGATTTTTGATTTTTGACAGACATTGAGCGGCACATGTAGCCCCAACATTTAGATTAATAGTTAATAGTTTGTGGATTATTATATCTGAATCCCCTGAATATCTGGTAACATTTAGGAACACAGATGAAAAGAAACCAAATAAGATGGTTATATAAAGTGAAATTCAATTCAATAAACAGCAATACATAGAAAAGCAATGAGGAAGCAGGTCTCAAAAGCAACAAAAAAAAAAAAGGAAGTAGAGAGAAACAAACAGTTCCCATGGGGTTACTATGACAACAAACCCAAAATCAGACAATCAAAACTGCTGTTTTGTTCATTTCCTTCTACAACTAGTCTCAAGACTGATGTGAAATTCATAATTTCTGAACTGATAAAAGCTATGACATAACTCCTCTTTAACTCTCGGACTATAAATGCGTAAGCCATTGTTCAAAACAAAGCCCATGATTGAATTTGTTTCTGGTAAGTTAGCCGTCCACCTCATTCTATCAATGTTTAACAGACCATAGTGGTTTATAAAGTACTTTAACCTTTCACCTGTTTACGAACCAGACACCACAGTGTTAGTGACAGGCTGGATGTCTAATGTTTAACCTGCTTGTTGCAATACGTTTATGTTCACTGACTAAGTAATGACTAAAAATGTCAAAGAAAACAGCACAGACTTCTGTTAATGTTCCATCGGTTTGATTTTATAGGTTTGCCTCATCAAATTACAATGGCCTGATTCAAGCAATCGAGAATGGCAGTGGTCTTCAATGAATTTTACAGTCTAGGTTCAGTACAAATAAAGCTCAGCTGCTGGCATTTGTGGCATAATGTCGATTACCACAAAGAAATTTAAACTTGTGCATCATTTTCAGAGTCAGTTACAATGGAAGTAAATGGGCCATTTTTTCAGAAGTGAAAATTAAATAAAGCACTTTAAAATCTGTTAAAGCTTGCCTTAAAGAAATGTTCTGATCTGTGTTTAATACAAATAAAGTCAACAGCATTTATGGCCTAATATGGATTAACACAAAGGAATTTCAACTTGTTATGGTTAAAATCAAGTCAAAAAGTAGAAGTGGAAGTAAAAGGGCCAGTTATTCAGAAATGAAACTTTTTTTTTTTTTGCTTTTTTTTCAGAAATGATTTTTTTAGTCAGTAAAAAATCAATGAGGATTATCGGATCTTTGATTAATATTGGTCTTTAGATATTTAAAGTGTACTTCAAGTAGCCTATATTTGCATTAGTACAATCAAATATACTTCATTAAAATCTTAAAACTTGCCTTAAAGAAATGTTCTGATCTGCATTCAATACAAATAAAGCTCAATCGACAGAATTTATAATATAATGTTGATTACCACACAAAAAATGTAACTCATCCTGCATTTTTGTAAAAAGTTGCCAAAACTTATAAACTTAAGATAACATCAAGGCACTCACAATGGCAGTAAATGGTGTCAATTTTTAGAAGTATAAAGCTTATCATTTAATGAAAGCCTTTAAAAATCTGTTAAAACTTGTGCATAGTTGGAGCTGTAAAGTTATGTTCGTTTTGGGGTTTACAGTGCTGCGTTGTCATAGCAAAGTTGTATAGGGTATAATTTTACACAGAAATGATTAGTAAGTGATTTTTCCACATTAAAATCACTTTAACGCTCATATTGTTTGCGACTTGTGGCTATACTGCTGAAACGATGAATATTTTAACATTTACAGATTCACTTCCATTGCAGCCCAAACGTTTGCTAAAGAAACTGAGGTACAAGTGGAATTTTTTTTTCCTGGTAATCAAGCCTCAAGTGTTATCTAATGAACTTGTGTTGAACCCGGATAGTTCTTTAAGGAATATATTCAGTGTGCAGGAAGTCCTATAAGGGTTTCACATTATCCACGTGATTTCAGGGTTTCAAGGTGTGCTCTAAAGCCTCTTGCTGGGACAAGGTTAAGATTGTGGAAATTACATTTCTGCTTCAAGTAGCATAAAGGGAATTGCACAACTCCTGCTCAGTGCAGACGTGCACAGCGTCATGGAAACGCATCTGGCTTTTATTCTGCCCGTGCAAGTTGCTGTCTAAGCCTGTCAAGGATTCGCCTGCCAAGAACAATACGAGGTCGGATCCCAAGCAAGGAGTGTGGAAGGAACACATGTGGCCGAAAATATGAGAGCCGAGCGAGAGATTGCTTAAATCACAGACGCTCGCTGCCAAATGGCTTGCATCTGTGGTAAAGTATTCTCGCTGCTGACTGGAGGGAGGGTGTTTCCATTTCCAATGTTACAATCCTATGAAAACTTCCTGTAAAACACGCCTATTTTAGGAAATACGAATTAAGCAGTTCAGTTGTATCGAGTGGGATTTTATATGGCATTCGGAGTGTCCCTTTTTGTATTTTGCTGTGCTAAAACAAACTCACACATCCAGTTTTGATAGTTATATGCTATGATATCTGTAAAGCTTTACGTAATCATACCACACCCTGCCATGGCCAGAGGGTAAAAGTAAAAGTTTAGGATTAAGAGTGGGATTTTTCCCTCATCTCTCCCTTCAGTGTTTGTGCTTTTGCGTCACAAGCGAGCAGGACCTCTCCTCCCTGGGGCTGCTGGAGTAAGGAATGTACCAAAGAGAGAGCATGTCTATAAAAGGAAGGCACTTCCACCACTGGCTGTTGACGTCAGTCGGCAACTATTTCCCTCTTTTCCTTCACTCTAATTTCGGGCTAAAATCAAACCCGTATGGAGCATCTTTAATCCTACTTCCTGTTCCCTTTTATTTTTGTATTTATTTAGCAAAAAATATATTTAGACATCAGAAATGATTTATAAATGAAGGTGTGTAGATTAAAACAATACACAATGAAAAAAGTACTTGGACCTCCAACACTGAGTAGACACAAAAATAATATAAAAAAATAAAAAAATAAAATAAAAAAGTAAAGTAAAATAAAATAAAATAATA